>PVKS010032877.1:0-22187 GCA_004027875.1 Aplodontia rufa | reverse complement strand
ATAAAGCATTACATCTTATCTGGGTTTAACTCATGTTACTAGACCAACTTTCTCATTGTCCAGGGTCTAGTCCCCACCTCCACAGATGAGTGGGGACAATCGACCCTTAGATCTCCGGGTCAAGCTGATTTTACTCATCATGATCTCTTCCATAACCATCCATTTACCCTCAAAGGCTGCAAGGTCATTGTTTCTAATTACTGTGTAATATTCCATGGTATAAATGTACCACAGTTTTTGGATCCATTCTTCCTGTGAGGTACACCGGGGTTGTTTCCATAGCCTAGCAATGGTAAATTGTGTTTCTTTTAATTGGGGCATTGAGTCCATTCACATTCAGAGTTAAAATAGTTATGGGAGTCTGGATCCCTGATTATGTGATTATTGCTGTGTTTTACACCATCTTGGATATCTTTTGGTTTGAATTGTGGTTATTGATTTTCTTTTGTTGAAGCGTTTTGGAAGTTGATAGTGTGATCTTCTGAATGAAGTATGTCTTTGAGAATTTTCTATAGTGCAGGCTTTGTGTTCATGTATCTTGCCAGCTTGAATTTATCATTGAAGTATTTAACTTCCCTGTCACAGTTAAAACTGAGTTTTGGAGGGTATATTATCTTTGGTTGAAAATTTTTTTCTTTCAATGTTTGATAAATATCATAACATGCTCTCCTGGACTTTATTGTCTGATCTGAGAAATCTACTGTAATCCCAATTGGTCTGCTTCTGAATGTGATTTGGTGTTTTTCCCTAGCCACTTTTAGGATTCTCTCCTTGATTTCTCTGTTATTCATTTTAAAGATCATGTGTCTCAGCGAGTTTCTAATTTGGTTAAGTCTGTTTGGTGTCCTATAGGCATCTTGATTTTGATTTTCTGGATCAGTTCTGAATGGGGAAAATTCTCCTTGGCAATTTCACTTAGAAGGTATTTAATACCCCTTATTTGTTGTTCAATGTTTTCTTCAATCTCAATCACTCTCAAGTTATTTTTTCTCTTCTCGTCAAATATTACTTGGAAGTTCTGATCATGTTCAATAAGTTTCTTTTCTTGTCTGTCCTCCTTGAACTCAACCTTGTTCATCCTGTCTTCATTATCTGATGTTTTATCCTCGAAAACTGAGGCTCTGTTTTTCACTGAGTTTGCTCTGGTATTAGTATTTTCCAATGAGGTTTTGATTTGATTGGCAATATTTTTCAATTCTGAGAGTTCTGCTGCAACTCTTTTAGAATGTTTACTCTTTATAGATGTGGTCTCTCATCTCTTGAAATTGCTCTCTTATATCTTTATATAAGTGGTCTCTCATCTTCTGAAATTGTTCTATCTCTTTGCTTAGATCTTCTTTCAATTCTTTGATTGAGTGGCTAATCATATTGTTGATACATTTTTTCTATGTTTTCATCTAGGACCCTGAATGGCTTCCTTGGATGGAGAGCTACGGGGTTGAGGTGGAAGATTGTTTCCCCTTTTCCTTATTTTCAGTTGCAGGGAGAGTGGCTTGAGGTTCGACAATGAATAACTCTCTGGTGGCTTTGTCACTGGTGTTAGAGATTCTTAACTCTGTGATTATTTGGGTTCGGGTGCAATTTGGGTAGCACAGATCTTTGGCTGCCACCCCAATCAGTGAAGTATTGTGAACCTTTAGGTTTTCCAATGCCTCCAGGGAGAAGTGTTAGAAGTCAATAAGTACAACCAATATATACAACAGACACTGCCATCTGAAGCAGTTACAGTGTAAATTTGCACCTATACAAAGAACTGGATTAGCAGTTTTCTACCTTGAGAATTCTCACACTATACTTAAATAACAAATATACACCTGTTTTCAAGTGTGACATTTTCTTCAGGTTAGCAGGGCCTCTGTATGAGGGGGGAAAAGTTTCTAAAGACCAAAGAGAATGAGGTAGACAGGTAGTGTGTAACTTGTGACTTAGGATATATAGCTACAAGGTAGTAGATTGATGTAAGCTATTCTATTAAGAGTAAGGAAAAGATAGAAATGGGAAGATAATGGGGTAAAGATTTTGAGGGAGGATGAGAGAGACCAGAATACAGTTTAGGAATTGACATGGTAAAGGGAACAATAGGGTAGTATAGAGTGGGGTCTCTTCAGCCAATGAGACTGAGGACTACTTTGATATAATGTACTTCCCCAGGTGGGACTCCAATGATAAGGGTACAGCAGTCAAACACAAGAGGTCACAGTGACAGTAAAAGCCAACCACATAGACTCACAAACAAACAAACATACATACATTGAGAAACATCAATTTCAATAATAAGAACAAAAAGAGATATAGGAAAAATAAAAGGAGCTGGGAAGGTTACAAATTTATTACCACCGAGGTCAATATGTACTGTGGGGGAATATGTTCATAACTGACTTCTAGGTGGAGTCATTTCCCAGTTGATTTTGTTGGAGGGAATTAGTTTTGGTGATCATAGTTGACCATGAGATTCCCAGGAGTTTTCCCAGTATTGTTCTCTTGTATAGGGGTTGCAAACAATAACCTTCTCTGCTCCCTGTGAGAATAGACTTCAGAGCCACCCGATTTGCACACTTGGGCTGTGTAGTGTCTGCTTGTCCAAACTCCTGTCCTTCTTCAGCCAGGGGTCCAGGAGCCACTGGGAATATTGGGGATCCTAGTGCAGCTGTATGGGACTCCTTTTCCAAGGAGAGTGGTCTGCCTGGAGTGAGCTCCCCCAGGAACATTATCATCCTACTCTTGGGTGTCTTGAGGTCCTCAGTGGCCCCAAGAGATGATGCGTGGGGTATACACAACCCATCAAGGTGAGGCAGGTGTAAAGGAGACACCAGCCCAGTTAGACCAGTGTTTGAAGCAGTCTCAAATGCAACCACTAGGGGGCGAAGAAGCCCTGCCCTACTTGGAGACCACAGGATCTAAAAAATGGCATCTGAACACAGAGATCAGGGTCTGAATCTGGAGAAAGGCACTAAGTCCAGGCTGACCCCTCTTTTTTTGTGGGTCCCAGAGGCTGATGCTAGTCTCTGCCTTGTCTGTGAGTTTCATACAGAGTCTGTTGGACCTGCAGTCAGAGACCACTCTTGCCAAATGAGTTCCATTGAGCAGAGTTCTGGTCACAGCCTTCTATTGCAGTTCAGGTGTGTAAGGGGGTGGGGCAGCCTCCAGACCAGAAAGGAGGGTCTGTCTGACCCACACAGCCCCCTGGGCAGATAGTCAAAACACTGAATATTTGGGGCCTCTGCTCTGGAATGAGCTCCCAGTTTGCGCAGCAGCTGGTGAATTTTGGTTTCACTTTTGATAATGCAATGTCCTGCACATCCCTCTAGGAGGAATCAAGATGGCAGTACCATCTGCCTTCTTCCCAGGATCAGATCTATGTTCTCAGATTTGTGCATAATAAAGCAGCCCTAGGGTTGCTGTTGCTGCCGCCACTGCTGACAGGGCAAGAATCCCAAGCCTGGGTTCTGATGAATGCTCCTCACTGTGGCTGAGTTATATTGATCTTGTGCAGGTTCCTCCACTCCAGGCAAATACCCTATGCTCCGCCAGCTGGAAGCTGGCAGAGCAGGCATAACTAATAACGTTTTTACTGCTCCCTGTTATTAAACTTCCTTCCTTAGATAATAATGAGTTTGGTGAGGAATTCACCCACCTCACAGAAAGGCACTTTTACTGTGTGTGTCCCGCATTCACGGGGGATTTCTTGATCAGCACTGCTGTGCTTCCCCCGCCAAAACCGCAGCTGCCATCACCCAAGATTCTATATATTGGTAATTTAACACAGGGGCAGTTAGCAACTGAGCCATATCCCCAGACCTTTTATTTTTTACTTTGAGACAGGGTCTCACTAAGTTGCTTAGGGCCTTGCTAAGTTGCTGAGGTTGGCTTTGAACTTGAAATCTTCCTGCCTTAGTCTTCCAAGTTGCTGGGATTGCAGGTATAGGCCACCATACATGGCTAGGCTGGCCATTATCAGGTCACTCAGAGAAAAACTTCCACAAGCACTAAGGAATAGAAGCTGCTGGGTTCTGATACTGTACTTTCTGATTAAATTGGAGGGGATTAGTTATCAGAATTGTTAAACTCCTCAGTGCTTCTGGTATGAAGCCACAACTGAGATCACTTCTAGATTCCATGAAGTATAAAGGCGGTTAGAAACATAGGTCATTTTAAAAGATGATAAGTGGTTTAGTATGGCTAAGGTAAATTTAAGAAGAAAATTTCAGTCTAAGGTAAAAATAGGGAGGCATGTGAAATTTTGTGGGAATAGAACAGCAAGGGTCAGCACTGTGATGTAGGCAAATTTTTCTTTCAAGAAGATCATTATGACCAAGAATGAAGCAATCCTGAGGAAAGGAATAAATGCTGAAGAGGTGAGCTGAAGCCAGATGTTACCCTGCACATTATAAGTATCACAGGTATACATGATGAAAGTATACCACAGAGCCTTGTGCATTATGGTACAGGTTTGGTTTCATTCATATAAACAGGAAGTCATTAAGGGTTATTGTATCATTTTATTTGTATTTTTTTAAATAAAGAATCAAGTTTATTTATTTTTCATCCATCTTTTTGTTTCCCCAATGCTTAGTTGTGTATAAGGTGCTGGGGTTTGAACCCAGGTCCTCACAAATGCCAGGCAAGTGCTCCAACTGCTGAGCTACTGCTTTAGCTTCAATAAAGACTTTAAAGGTAATATTGACCTCTGGGCAATAAGCAGTGGATAAACAGAAAAGAAGTAGAACGTCTACTTGAATATAATTAGTAGATTCCATAACTAAAGTGATAAGAACATCGGTGATATACTGAGGGACAAGATTAATCAAATCATGTTATGTCCATGTACAAATATGGCATAATGAATCCCACTACTATGTGTAGTTATAATGCATCAATTTAAAAAATTGTAAAAGAATATTGGTGATTAACCTGATGACTTCAAACCCAGGGTTTCTTCAAATGGCAAGAGTAAATAAGGATCTGAGATATGGTGAGATTAATTGTGAAAGCATCCGAGAGGGAGATGGATGTCCAGATCTACCAATTTCTTTTGTTCAGATCCAAATTATATTCTTTTGTGGTACCTTCCACAGGTAGGTGGCGGCGGCAAAGGGGACGAGGAGTGTTCTGTGTTGACAGTGGAGGATGGGTAAATTGGAGGATGAGTTTTGGTTTAACAGAAGCATGAGCAGGTCCGTGGGCCTCCTCCAGCTCCTGCTATGGACTGTAGTTTGTTCATGGTACCAGCAATCCTACTGAGGACATGACTTCTCTGGATGTTACAGAGGCTAAGATCAAGGCATGGAATTATAGCAGTCTTGTCAGGCGATAATATATCTTACCATTCTTTTTTAGCAACAATTCAAGGTCTAACAATTTTTTCTTTCAAAAATTGAAGTGCTTTATGTTTCTCTGTGACAAATAAAAAATGCTTCTCTCTAAGAGCATTTGTAAATTAAATGTGGGATGCTAGCTATTGTCCTTATGGAAGATAATGACTTTTGAAATAAATGTTATATGAAAAATAATTATTAATGTTTGAGAGCCCAATTCAGATTGGCTAACTATATACATGGATGATCAGGTCTATTGGATTTGTGCAATATTTTGTAGATATTAAAATAGTAAGTCCACTGATTTAGGGATAAATAATGTGAAGGAAATGGGACAGAGTATTTTTTTTTTAAGAGTGAGAGAGAGAAAGAGAAAGAGAGAATCAATTTTATTTAGTTTTTCATCTGGATTTCTGACAGTTGTGCATGTGGTGCTGCTATTCAGACCCTGGTCCTCATGCATGCCAGCCAAGTGTGGTACTGCTGAGCCACTGCTCTAGCCTGGACAGAGATCTTGATGCCATAAAAAAGATAGATTTAGTGGAATGGTGAGTTTGAAGGTTGGAAGGATATGAGGGTCTGCAGGGAAATCAATTCTTCTTCCTAAATATTTAATTGGCCCAGAAGTGAAACAGGAATGATAGAGCAGGAGAATACGATCTACAATTTTTGTCTCTTTAACAGTATTTCCCTCCCTATCCATATTTTCATTCCCATCCTGTGTTTGTAGGTTGTTAGATCCAGAATTAATAAAGAACTACTCACTGCACCATCTGTTATTTTCTTAGCTAAATACTAATCTGGATACTTTATGAATGGAGATCAGGCTTAAGGATGGGAAAGAATCTGGCAGCTCAGTCAGGTGTGGCAGTGCCACCTAGAATCTATGTGACTCAGGAGTTTGAAGCAGGAGGATTGTAAATTGAAGGCCAGCCTCAACAAGTTAGTGAGACTCTTTCTTAAAATAAAAAACCAAATAGGACAGGGATGCAGTTCAGTGGTAAAGCACCTGTAGATTCAGTCATCAGTACCAAATTTAAAAAAATTCTGACATCATAAATTCTGTGTAAATTTTTATAGCTTCTTTAATGAAAATATTAATTATGAGTGGCATATTTTTGTTGTCTTAAAAAGTAATGTATAAAAGATGCTGCTCACCAAGAGTTTCAGTTTTTAATAGGAGGTTAAGGTCAGATCCCTACAAGAAATTCCCTACAAGGGAATCTTTAACTGGAGAATGTATAAAATCAATGAGTGATAATTAAGAGTGAATTCAGATTGCAGTATGTGAACTAGAATAAAGTACGGCTGTATTTCTAAAAAGACAAAGAATATGCAGAAAATATTTACTGCAAGCAAATTTAATATTTGTAGTTCTACTACATGCATGCAGTTTGGAAGGATCCCGATGTGTGGTGCAGTTTAAGTGCAGAATTCATTTTCACAGTATTACAGATAACCTGAAACAACTATTTATGGAATCATTAGGTTCTAAAGAAGTAACTTACATATTCCAGTACTCCCCCTACATTTTATGATGGTAATTACGTTCTGTGACAATGTTAATGGACTTAGTGATTCACAAAGTTATGTTACCAAGTTATGAAAATGCCATGTGTGTTCTGTACAGTGGGATTCTCATCTGGCTCAAGAGCTCTAAGCCACATGACTAGATTCATTCATCTAGATACTTTCATCTTTAGTGTAGGTCCTTGTGTTGTACAGGATCTACAGATCTGCTTTGGAAAATGCCATTATGGATGTTGCTTTCCTGCATCAGAACTAACTATTCTCAATGCCTGCTTGGGTATGAGCACAAAGTTCCTTCTAAATGAACATTGTGTCACTTTTACCAGGATCACTCCCTCTACAATCTGTTGTTCAAAATGTTGATGACAGTGTTATTCATTTATTCAGGCAATTATTTCCTCTGTGTTGTTGGTTCTTTTGCCCCAAATCTCACACTTACATATTGTAAAGAGTAGCTTCTTTCTGAAGTCCTACTATAATATAGATTTTCCTCATTCTTCAGACATACTAATACCTACTTCTTGTAAGAACCATTAATCATCCTCATGACTGCAATAGCTTAAAGGATTTCTAAATATCATTTTATGTCATAATGTTGTTTCCTAACATATAGAACCATAAGAAGTCTATTAGGATTAAATTGAATATTTGTGACCTAAAAACTGTAGAATGGACAATGGAATACAGTGGGTACCGTAGTTTTTTGTTTTGTTTTGTTTTGTTTTTAGCAGAAAGATTATTGATTTAACTACTGCTTACAGTGCCCATAGATCCCTGGAAGAAGAGAGAAATTCTGCTTGATGCACAATAGGACTTGAATAAAAAAGTGAGTATTCCTAGGTAGCATGTGGAATAATTTGAAGTAAACACTTCATGATTAAAGGTAGTGCAATCTACACATGAAGACCAGATAGATCAGAACACAGTGAGATGCAGAAGTTAGGTAAAAACCTCAAAGGATCATCCAGAAAGGGTGTATGTGCACACCTTAGAAGCTGGTGGAAGAGATTCACCTAATAGTGTCCTTGTGTGGACATTATATCTTCCAAATTTTGCCCCGCAAACAGAGGCCCTGAGGGAGAGAAAAGATATCATTATCAGAGAGTTGGTTCCTGAAAGAAAGATAGCACATAATATTTTAAAAATTCAGCACTCCTGGAACAAAGAGTGGGGAAGCATATTTCCTCTCTTCATATTCTTTATAGATATTGGAAGCTTCCCAGTGAAATACGGTGGCTCTTCTGTCAGGTTCTTCCTTCCTTTCTTCAAGGATAAAAAATAGTTTCTCCAATTGTTACTCTGAATTTCAGAAGAAAAAAAAGAAACTGAAGTACAGGATTGCTAAGCTGCAAGTGGTGAGAATAAAGGTTCACTACATCATCTCTTATGCAAAAAATAAGGCAAGTCCCAATAAGAATTGATTGTGGGGACAATAAAGGTGCTGACAGATAAAACCAAAACCAGATTGTGGCTTTAAGGATTCCTACCATCTTTCTCTGGTCCCCAACTCAGCAAGTCATTCATTAGAATCCAGACCAGTAAAATCAACCCATCCCCCATATCATTGGCAGGGATCTAAACTTTTTTTTTAACCACAGCCATCCCTTTGTACCATGCTACTCTTTAACCATTCCAGCTTCATTACCTTCACTCTGATGGGCATACCTGACTTAGAGTCACAGCACTTGTGGCTATCTGTTCCTTTCTGCTCCATGTTTTTGACTATCCTCATTGGCAACAGTGCTGTCCTCTTCTTGGTGGCCACAGAGCCCACTCTTCACACACCAATGTACCTGTTCCTGGCCCTACTGATGGTGACTGACCTCATATCAACATTAGCTCTGATGCCCAAGCTCCTGTGCCTCTTCTGGTTCAATGATCGAGACATAGCTGCCAATGCCTGTTTTACCCAAATGTTTTTCATCCATGGAGCATCTGTGGTACGATCAGCCCTACTTGTTGCAATGGC
This sequence comes from Aplodontia rufa, assembly GCA_004027875.1. NCBI lineage: Eukaryota > Metazoa > Chordata > Mammalia > Rodentia > Aplodontiidae > Aplodontia > Aplodontia rufa. Next base: position 13,373 of record PVKS010032877.1, on the reverse strand, counting down.
CTTTGACCGTTTTGTGGCTGTGTGTGAGCCATTACGCTACAATACAATTCTTAGCCATTCTCTAGTCAGACGCCTTGGACTGGTGGCTGTAGCCAAGGGTGTGATCCTGATCCTGCCCATGCCTCTTCTACTTCGAAGGTTAACTTTCTGTCATATGGTTATTCCTCACACATACTGTGACCACATGGCTGTAGTGAAAATGGCCTGTAACCACACCAGACCTAATCACATATATGGACTCTTTGTGATCTTTCTTGTGGTTGGTCTTGATCTGACGCTTATTGGCTTCTCTTATGCCATGATCCTGAAGGCTGTAGTACACCTCCACTCTCGAGATGCCACCTCCAAAGCCCTCAACACCTGCTCTGCCCACCTCTTTGTCATACTTGTCACTTATGTGCCTGCACTCTTTTCTTCTATCACTCACCGCATTAGTCGCAATATTCCACCTCATGCCCATATTCTCCTCGCCAATCTCTACCTTCTCCTCCCCTCAGTGCTCAACCCCATCATCTATGGTATGAAATTGAAAGAAATACGGGACAAGGTGACCAAATGCCTGTGCAGAGGATCTGGATAGGATGTGAGTCTCAGCAATAATCCTGCAAGTAAAGGAACAATAAGAATTACTGGCAATGCCCTTGCCCCACCATTGAAGAATCAGTTTTATCTCCAAATGAGCAGGAAGAACAGACCATGGAGGCCAACCTTCCTTCCTTTCTTCCTTCCTGTTGAAATACATATTACAAAGGATTTTATTGCAAGGGAAAACATGTATCCAGTATCTTAATGCAAAAGACTTCTGTGACCAGAGCTGCATATTTAAAAAGCATACATAAGCAAGAAGTCATCTGTATCTGAAATGATATTCCTTTACTTGCTGTGATCTAGAGTGATGTGAATCATGCATGAAAAACCAACTTACATTATTGTGATGATGAATGCTTTGTTAACATGTTCTAAATTATTGTAATGAGTGAAATTTCTATCTAATCATTTAAATATATAGTTATCAATAAATCAATTGCACAATATAATAAGTCAAGTGAAATATTGGGTAGTTAAGCAGAAATGATCCTTTTGTAAGAAAAGTTAAACAAATGAAAATATGAAGCAAAAGAAATGTTGAGGAAAATCATAATCACAGCTTTAACAATTTAAAATCAAAACATGTGATTATTGAATTTAAAGTCACGAAAAAGGATCTTACATAACTAAAATCCCTGCAAATCTTTATCATTGTGCTTGAAACTCTTAAAGGACAATGATATGAAGGATAAGGGTAATGTATTTACTCATTACCCCTAGCCATGTTTCCTTTCTAGTCCTAACTTACTCTTTACTTCAGCAAACTGAAAAAACTATAAATTCTGAAACTGTCTTTAATTTTTGTGACCTAGAACAAAAAGGACCTTCTGTACTGGGTGCTCCATGCTCTTGGGTTTCACCCAGTTCTGCCTCATCTTTAGAGTAGGAATATGCCTACAATCAGAAAAAAATAGCTTGTGTTGCTTATATAAAAGTGGAGGAAAACTTTCTCTTTAAACTGTTCTACCATTAATTCTCTTAGAAAAGAAATGTCCTAAGTCACTGTTATGAAAGTGTTTTTATGGAGTTTATATAGGGAAAGTTGTAAAAGAGAAAAAAGTGACCAATTCAGATCATGTATCTACAGTGGCTTCTTCATGCCTTTTTTCTCCCTGTTGAAGTTTAAAGCATGGAAAGAGGGTTTATGCTTAACACTGACTTTTGGCCACCATCATAATCAGCATGGCAGAGTTCATAGAGAAACTGAGAAAATAAATTAATGAATATTTTACTGTTTTCAAAGTATAATCTCATTGATGGGGAATTATTGGATTAAAAGTTTGGATAAGCAGAAAAACATACTGGGTAATATGGAACCCTAAGAAAAGTTTAGAGCAACAGCTAAGGTTGGAGTATTTCTGTCCTAGAACAGAAGTGAATGGAAGGGTCCTACTTTATGTGGCTCACATTCTATTAATTTCATCAAAGTGTCATCTGTTGAGATAGTTCTGCTAATTATACTGGTGCTTTTATATGCAATAGTTTGTTGAATCATTTCAGCTATAATTCAACTTGTGTAATAATATGTTTTGCAAGTTAAATTATGAAGGTATTATTTCTTTATATAACTTTCCTTTAGTCCCACAGGCAGTAAATAGTTAAACCTGAATTCCTGATCTCTCTGATCATAACTTCTTTCCACTTGGTTATGTCCATGCTGCCTCTTTGACAACCAGAAAAATCATGGAGCATAACTAAGTGGGATGCTTTGTAAAAATGGCTTCAATCATAAAAATGTGGCAACTATTGTGTGACTACCTCTTACCTAATGTCAAAAATTAATTTAAGATCTACTTTGGTCAGAGTATAAATAGTCATTAACTGTAGGAGATGGAGAACTGAAAACATCTTCCTTTTTTAGTTATTTTCTAGCTTTAATACTCTGACTCACATCCCCACAATCTCTACTCTTCCCAGATGGACATTGTATTCTACAAGTTGGCTTTGATGGAATGCATCACCCAGTATCCATTGTCATCTCGTTTCTGATTGGGTTAGCCAGTGAGATCTATGTTAGTCTGGGTCCTCAAAGGAAATAAGATTAAATATGCAATAATTCTTTTTTTTTTTTTTAAAGAAAACTCACATGTAAAAAAAAAATAAGAGAGATAGAGAGAGACAGAGAGAGGGAGATTGATTGATTTATTTAGTGTATGGCAGAAAATCCAAATTGGGAAATCGTTATTAATCTCTGCAGTTGGGTATTTAGTGGGAGTCCATGTTGTTGCATTCAGATGCAGGTTTCTTTGCCATCATAGCCACTCTGCACCACTTCTACAGTAGCTGATGATGAAGATTGGCTAACATAAATTGACTAAGTTATTTTGTTAGTATATCTTTGGATTTGGAGGGATTTCGGTATTTTGGTAGTCATTATTATTTTTTTAGGAGAGAAGAAGAGAGAAAGAAAATCAATTTTATTTATCTTTTTATCTGACCTTGGTTTCTCTGACACTTGGGTGTGTATGTGGTGCTTAGGGTTTGGAACCTGGGTCTTTGTGCATGCCAGGCAAGTGCTCACAATGCTGAGTCCCTACTCCAGTCCTGATAGTCATTATTATGTGATATAAAATTGTCAGATTTTGTGCCTATTCCCATTTGCCAACCTTCATGCCTTTAACCTAGATGTCCTTGCATTAACCTTTTATTCCCTTTATTTTCAGGAACCTAACCTGACAGCGAGGGCACTGGGTCTGGCATTTCTATTCTCACCACAGACCACTTCTCCTTCCTCTTAAAGTAAATGGATGTTGCACTGCTAACAATTCTATTCATTTGAAATATTATCTTTCTCACCTGTCTTTTAGGACTATGCCTGAATGTGGTTATAGTGCAGCCTCCATCCATTTTCGGCTTACACCCACTTATAAAGAAGGCTAATCTATAAACTGCACTAGACTTCTCCTTGGTTAATCATGCTAGGTCCCCCAACCCATGCATAGGTACAATGCTGAAAGGGCATTGGTGGGAGTCTGGTGACTAACATGGGAGCCTGGGCAGTTTGCTTATTCTGTGTTCCTGCTTAGGCTCGATTCACATCTACTAGGATAGGCTGATGATTTTTTAAACTCATAGTTCTGACTTCATAATATAGCAACTCTGGCAGAACCCAGATAATTACAGAAAGCTAATGGACAGATGGTTTAACTTATCTATTGCTGCCAAACAAATTATCCCAATGGGGTAAGGTCGGGCAGAAAGAAATAACTACTCCAGGGCTGGAGCGGTGGCTCAGCGGTTTCAGCGCTTGCCTGGCAAGCACAAGGACCCGGGTTCAAACCCCAGCACCACATACACAACTGAGTGTTGGAGCAACTAAAGCCATGTGAAAAACTAAATAAAGTTGTTTCTCTCTGTCTCTCTCCTCACTGTCCCTCTCTCTAAAAAAAAAAAAAAAAAAAGAAGTAACTACTCCAAAGCCAAGAGGACTGGGCAGAAGGGAGGCAGAGGTACCTGATATTCTTTGCCCTCATTGTTGTTCCATCATCTTCTGTGGGGCCCCTGTCAACTTTGCCTCATCTATGATGATCTGGGGCTTCCAGAGCAGTTACACTGTGGGCTCTGGAAGCTGACAGCAACCAAGACTCATATCATAAAGTGAATGTGAGGTTACTTGATGAATTGCATATGCCTCTTCCCCTGAGGGATTATTTGAGGACAATGTTTTAATAATCACATAGTCCTGGCTTTGGGATTGAGATGAAAGCTACAGATGGTTAAGATGGGTAAATAACTATTAAGGGATGTGTAAAGCATCAGTGCTGGAGAGTGGCTGGAGAACAGGATCGAGGGTACAGACTCCACAGAGGTTATCAAGCCATATGACTGTAACTACACAGCAAATTAGACTGGAGCTCTACTTAGGGAATCTCTTAAATTCAAAGTTGTACCTATAGCAGAATTTAGAGTTAGAGAAATTTCAAGCCAGATTAAGTTCTTTGAAGTTATATTTGAGGATGAATTTAATAATGGTGAAATTCAAGTATGAATGTGAAAATTAGAGTAATGACTTTTAGATTTGTGCTGCTGTTGCTACTTTTCATGGGAGTTGGGGTGCTTAACAGAATAAAGGACTTTACCACATGGCCAAGAAAACCTACTGCATGTTATGAGAATACACATCATGAGAGCAAAAGTACATGCATGTTTCACCTTACCTTTTCACAGGACCTAATAAATGCCCACAGATTTTAAAAATATATGTTCTTCTGATTTTAAATTGACTGAGAAATTTAAAGAAAGTTAGAAAAAATGAAATTATGAGTAATTATTCCTCTCTTTCTCTCTCTGATTCCTGTATTCCTTTAAGGCAGTAGTAAGTAAATTTTCCCTGTAAGGTTTCACAGTCACAAAAAATCAACACTGTCACTGTTGTGCAAAAGCAGCCATATATGGTATAGAAACAAATAGGCTTGGCTGTATTCCAAAAAACTTTATTTACAAAAATAGGTGGTAGACTTAATTTAGCTCACAGTCCATAATTTTCCAACTTCTGCTCTATACCTACAGCATTACTCATAAAAATGAATAATTGAGATTAATTCAAATGTTTATAATACAGGATTAAAGAATACTATGCAACAGTTTTTAAAAAGTGAATCTGTATATACTATCACAGATTGAAGTGAAATAATATAAATAATAAATTATAGTGTATAAAAACATGTCATTTACCTTTTGTAATAATACTTACAGAATTTTGTTTGCATAATATATATGACTGAACAGACTATATTTTACTGGTTTGAATAATGGACCCTTCAAAATTCTTAACTACTCAGAATTTGAGAGTGTGACCTTGTTTGGAAATAAAATCTTTGCAGATTTGATGAGGTTGAAATGAAATTGTACTGGGTTAGAGTGGAGCATTATCTAATGACTGGTGTGCTATCAGAAGAGGGCTCTATGGACACAGGAAAGGGAGGATGATGTGAAGAAGCACAGAGGGAAGACACCAAGAGATGACAGGCAGATATTAGAATGATGTGTTTTAAAGGCAAGGGTTGCTATGATTGGCAGCCACCATCAGAAGGAGAGAGGCAGGGAAAGATTCTCTCCAAGAGCCTTCACGAAGAGTGGCCCATCTGACAAATCTGCTTTGGACTTGTTCTCTCCAGAACTGGAAGACAAAAAAAAATATACCCAGTTTGTGGCAATTTGTTACATCAGCTCTGAGAAAGGCATGTACATGATAAAATATTACCTTTTATCAACTGAAGGGCATGTTCACCCTCTACATATAATGCTTAAATATTTACATTTTATGCTATGTATTTTGATGTTTAGGCCAAAACTTCTACAAGGGAAAATTAAAAGTGCACATATTCCTTTCCCTAATAGCTATTTCTATAATTTTATTTTCAGTAATACTTATTTTGTGCAAAAAATAATAGACAATGTAACAAGATTCTCATGTAGCTTTTTAAAATAACAAAAGCCTAGAAACAAATATCTGTCCATCAGTAGATAACTGCTTAAATGAACTGACAAACAAAGCAAAGCTCTTAAGCTTTGAGAAATAATAAAATAAGTCTATTTACAGTAATGTGGAATAATTACTGAGATATATAATAAACAAAATTTAGCATTCATATTTATGTAAATTGTACTCTATAATTAAATTTTGTCCATAGATACTTTGCTTTTCACTCTATATGTTGTTACACAGAATACATGTAAAGAACACATACAAAGATGAATCTTATCTTGAGAATACATTTTTTTCTTAAGTTCACACTTATTAAATTGCTAAAATGTTCAGCCACCAAATTAGAGTTACCCAATCTGTTTCATCTATCCACATGTAAATCTGAGATTTTTGGATTTCGGGTTATATAAATAACAAGACCTAGTTACATTAGTGGTGACACTAATTTTAAAATATTAAAAAATTAAACTTTATTACAAAACAAATTTGCTATTAAAATAAAATAGTCCTCAAAAACATTTAGGAACAACATCAACTCCCTTTAATTCTATATTTAAGCAAGTGACAGACAGTTCAAATAGAAAGGGGTCTGAGGATCCCTGCAACCAACTGAAATCTTTTTTATTTACCTTTTGTCAACCATTGCTTAAAAGTGCTCTAATTAAATTCTAGGTACATTTCCTTAAAATCAGACTACTTCTGAGATAGTTCTGCTACATTATAACTAGTAAGAACAGTCTACAGTTCATATCACACTCCTCTAAACTCTAAGAAGGTTTTAGAGGTTTCTGATGAGGTCTTCTTGCATTAGTGATGCTTTGAAGAACTGACCTGTCTACCTTCCCCACTCTTCTGATATTACAAATTGAACTACTCTTAAAATATTAAATTTTTATCTTTTCTTCTACTTACAGTTTAAAAAGAATAAAATTTATAACTTTTCCTGTAGAACTATAAAATATAGCCTTGTGGAAATAGAAGGAAGGCTTTTTCATTCCACTATATATCCAACCACAGTTGACTGCTTTGTCAAATACACATTTGCCTTTACTAACAGTATGAAAATAGAAAAATAATAATAATAGTAGTAGTAGTAATAGTTCTGTGTGAAAGGTAAGTCTGATAAAATAGTAAAGATAGGGAACTATGCAGACTTACAGAAGCTCTTTTCTTTCTAGGAGTCGTTTAAATGTTCTTTAAAGAATATCTTCTAAGGCTACCTGAATCAGCTGTAAGTACAGAAAGCAATTTTTATTAATAAAGCTAGATATTTTGATACTAAAAGCTGGAAATTAAAAAAAAATCTATGCATAGTGGGCTTAAGGGGGAACCCTGTGTTGATCCCAAAGGAAATATTGAGTCTGTACTCAGTCATGTAGATTTTTATAGTAGATAACTCTTACATTAACACTTTATAATATTTTCTAGTTCATATTTATATAATTATAATCCTTAACCAAACATTCTTAGAGTTGTCCCTTCAGAGAAAATGCTCAGGTGCTGGAATTAGTTGAGACAAGCAGAGAGTTGATTCTAGGAGTTATTACAAGTATGACTTCTTTTAAAATGAATAGCAACTCTTTAATTCTGGGAGTTTCTTATTTATCCATTTTCCTCTGAAGTTTCTCTGGAAATCGGACATTGTGTTTCCTGTATATATTCCCCAGGTCTACAAAAAAGTGCTAAGTCTCTGTTGCCCAGATGTAAGGTTTCTGTAGTAGGGGTAATAAGACAGTGACTCAATTTTGAAAATTCCCTGACCTTTCTCACTCCCCTCAAACAGTCTTCTCCACTTCCTATCCTTCCCTTGACACAATTACAAATACTCACCCATGTCTTCATGCACCTTGGCCTTGCTTGGGCAAAGGAAATATTATTCTATCATTCATCAGGATGGGCATTCTACCCCACCTTACATGTGCTTTGTGTGTATTATTGTTCAACATGCTTTTCACATGCATTATCATGTTTAATTTGCCAAGCACTGTCAGGTATGGAGAGAAGTTGTTGTTATTTTATTTCACAAGGCTTAATTGCCTTGTTTTGGAGTTAGTAAGATCAAGGTCTCTTGCATCTTAGATTCTTTGTCCAAGGATAAACATCTTGACAGTTAATCTATCAACATGACATGTTTAAAACACTAGTCAATTTCCCCCTAAACTGCATTCACTTAACATTTCTTCCTTGAATCCACAACTGCTGGATTATCAAACAAGTTTCTGCCTGTGGACAATGGTTACAGATTTCTTCCTCCAGCAACTGTATTTGATTACTTTATCCCTAAACTCCTTGGTTTTTACTCCATAAATAATGGGATTGAGCATTGGAGGTACAAGAAAGTAGAGGTTTCCGAGAATGGTGTGGACATGGGGTGGAATGCCTCTGCCAAAGCGGTGAGTGAGGAAAGAGAAAAGCGAGGGAGTGTAGGAGATAAGCATGACACAGATATGTGTGGTGCATGTGTTGACTGCTTTGTGGTGGGCTTCCTTAGAAGAGAGACGCAGTATAGCCCGGATGATTAATGCATAAGACGAGGCTATTGCAGAGATATCCATCCCAACAACCAGAAAGGCCACCACCAGACCATATATCCGGTTGACTGTGGTGTCTACACACACCATCTTTACCACAGCCATGTGCTCACAATAGGTGGTGGGGATGATATGGTTGGCATGAAAGGGCATATGCTGGAGGAGGATGGGCATGGGGAGAATAAAGAGGATGGCTCTCACCAAACTCACTAGACCAATGACCCCAATGCGACTATTAGAAAGGATGGTGGCATAATGCAGGGGCTTGCAGATCGCCACATAGCGGTCAAATGCCATGGTCATCAGGATAGCTGACTGCATGGCAGAGATGGAGTGGATGAAGAAGAGTTGTATCAGGCAGCCTTCATAGCTGATCTCACTCTGGCCAAACCAGAAGATGCATAGCACCTTAGGAATGGTAGTTGTAGACATGCCCAGGTCTGTGAGAGCCAATAGGCATAGGAGCAGGAACATGGGCTTATGTAGGGAGCGCTCTGCGGAAATGGTGAAGAGAATGGTGCAGTTCCCAAGCACCGTGATGAAGTACATAGAGGAGAAGGGGATAGATATCCATCTGTGTTTGTCTTCCATCCCAGGGATGCCTTGGAGAATGAAGAAAGAAGGGTGGCCTGTGACATTGCAAGTAGTCATGGTGGCACCCTGGTAAAGTACCTAAGGGGAACAATAAAGAAATTACCTGAGCTTAAATATTAAAATATCAAGAGCTTCAAAGTGGAAAACAAATATTAGAATGTCAAGATATGCAAAAATGATTCTGAAATTGTGACAGTATATATTATGGAATATAAGACTCTACTGTAATAATATTGCAGCAGAAATAATGTAGTATAACAGCATCAGTCTCTACAAGAATATATTTTATGATAAATATGGTATTGTAATACTAATTATTCATTAATATAATGTTATTAAAATATGTTAATATATTAAGAACTAAATCTATGTCCACTGAGAAATATAGCTTAAAGTATATGAAACAAAAATGGAAAGAAATAAAAAACTAAATTGACAAAATTCCCCATCTCTGAAAACAAACGATGAAATGTGACAACTAAAGTATTTTTAAAATTAATATAACTTCAAAGTTTATAATGGAATCCTGCATCCAAAATTAACAATATATATTTTTAGCAGATATGGGATCTGAGGCAGTGGGACCTTTTGGATGATAACTTTACAGTGGTGATGAAGAATGGGGTAATGTACAGCTGAGCTCAGGGAGCAGGCAACTAGAATGTGAATATGAAGTTCACTCTTACCTAGAATTACTCACCTGCAAGGGAGGCAGTGAGAGTGTAGACAGCTGGCCCAAGGTATCTGTTGCGAATGCACTTGGGTGAGTGTGTAAATATGTGTGAATGTGTGTTTTAACAAACATCCACAGAGCTTTGGGAGAGCACACTCATGGCCCTGCATCTCTCCACTCCTTACTTTCCAGCCTCCAGGATCCAAGGTGTGGTCCATTAAGTAACCTAAGTAAAGCCCCCCAGGGTGCCCAGAATTTGATCTCCCTTGCATACACAAAGCACCATTACTATTATGTGTGCAATTGATACTGGAGTTTCCCTGAACTCCCAGGAGAAGAGGCTGATTGATCTTAGAGATTCTGGGAATATTCAGTCTTTGCCAGGTCTAGAGGATTTTGAAGATAGAGAAGGTAAAGTTAAAACTGAATCAACAGATGAATAGATAAAGAAAGTAATGTGTGTGTATATATATGTGTGTGTGTACATTTATGCATATTTTCAGCCTCAAAAAAGAAGAGATCCTTCCATTTGCCATAACATGAATGGACTTGGAGGACTTTATGCTAAGCAAAATAAAATAGAAACAAACAAACAAAAAAAGACACTGCATGATTTCATTTATATGTAGAATCTTTTACTTTAGTGGAACTATAGATATGTAGGGGAGGGAGGGAGGAGAGGAGAGGCTGAAGGGGTGAGGAGAGGGAAGGAAGACAGGGAGGGATCTAGGGAGAAAATCAACAATGTAACATACTCTTTACCCCTCAAGAAGCCAAATACCACTTTTACAATCATTTAATTCTGGAAAATTCATTATCTTATATATACATATATATAAATATATATATAAAGATATATATATATAAGATATACACACATATACATACATATATATATATATACATGGACATTTATAACTGTTATTGGGGAAGTATAGAAGACTAAAGAGACTGGGGTATGGGCAATGTGGAGCTGACTCTGGATTAGGATCAAATGCATTTTATATTGTTTATAATTGTACAACAACTCAACTCCTTAATAAAAATAAGCTGTCTAAAAAAAGATCAAAATACACATGTACTGAATAAAATAGTGATTACTAGGGTTAGAGTAGGGGGAAGAAATGGGAGAAGTGTAGCTCAAAAGACACGAAGTAGCAAATATGACTATGAACAAGTGGGAAAGACCAAATGTGAACCGTGAAGACTGCAGTTAACAACACTGAGCTGTATTCAAGAATTTTGTTGAATAAACTGATTAGAAATTCTCTTGTGGACAGTGAGCACAATGGGCAGCCCTTTTTCACTACAGTAACCATTTAAATATATTCAATATCATTTGTTTAAAAAAATAAGAAGCTGAATCTGGAACCAGATTGAGGAATAGCAAACTGAATTTCCCAAAAGCTTTTATTCCCAAGCATGTAGGGCTGGGAGCCAGGGAGGGATATAATCCAAAGTTTATTAAGGTTGTATCATGTATTGGTGCTTCACTCCCTCTTATGACTGAATAATATTATTATATGAATATACAACCTGTCAGTGGAATTTCTAGGTGGTATAATACTTTTGGTAACTTTTTGAAGGACTTCCAAACTATTTTCCTCGTTAGCTGAATCATTTTGAATTTTACCAGCAATGCATGAAGATTTTTATACTTTCACAACATCTCCAACACTTACTATTTTGGATTTTTTTTAAAGAGAGAGAGACAGTGAGAAGAGAGACAGAATCAATTTTATTTAGTTTTTCATATGACTTTCATTGCTGCTACACTTTGTTGTGTACGTGGTGCTGGGGTTTGAACCCGCATACTCGTGCTTGACGGGCAAGTGCTGTAACCACTGAGCTCAAGCTCCTATTTTGTATATTTTTTAAAAAATGTATTTATAGACATTGTAGTGGAATCTCTTGTAGGTTTGTTGTTCTTGTTGTGTGTTTGCGTGTTTCGTTAATTTGGTTCTTGTACTCGTGACTGAACTCAAGTGCACTTTAGCACTAAGGTACAACCCCAGTTTTTAAAAAATTTTTATTTTGAGAAAGGATCTTTCTAAGTTGCTGTCCTTGAAATTAGGATCCTCTTGCTCAGCCTCCTGAGTCTACTGGGAGTACACTGCCATGAGTAGTTCATTGTAATTTATATTTGCACTTCCTTAACGACTAATGCTTTTGAGCATCTTTTTGTACATGTATTGCCCATTCTGTCAGCTCTATTTTCACTTTTTAAATATACTTTTTAATATGTATTTTTAAATATACTTTGATGCACAAAACTTCTGTGTTTTTAAAATTTTGATGAAGTCCAATTTAATTGTCACCCACTCAAAATCCCTGCCCTGCCACTAAGCTCAACACATATCTAAAAATGCATGGACCAATCAAAAGGCATGAAGATTTGCCATCATTTCCTCCTAATAGTTTTGTAATTATAGCATTTACATCTACATTGCTAATTCACTTTGAGCTAACCTTTGTATACAGCGTGAGATAGAAGACTTTCTTCCTCTCCCTTTTTCTGTCTCCTTCTCCTTCTCTTTTTCTTCTTCTTCCTTCTTCGCCTACAAATATCCATTTCTTACCACTGCTTATTGATGAATCTGTTCTTTCTTCATTGAATAATCTTGGCACTCTGGTCAAAATTAAATTTACCATATGCATATGGGGTTTATTCCATTAATCTATTTGCCTATCCTTATTCCAGGACCAAAACATTTTGATTACTGCATCATGTAATAAGTTCTGAAATTGGGAAGTGTAAATAGTCCACTTTGTTCCCCCTTTCAAGATTGCTTTGTCTATTTTGGGATTACTGTCCATTCTATATGAATCTTAGCATCAGAATCTTCATTAAGGCAAAAGAACCTGCTGGAATTTTGGTAGAAATTGCTTTGAATCTGTAGATAAATTTGAGCAGTGTTTTCACTGTAATAATGTTATATCCTCCAATCCAGGAACATGAAAAATCTTTCCATTTGTTTAGATCTTTAATTTCTTTCAGCTGTTTTGTAGTTTTCAGTTCCCTGAGTCTTCTATTCCTTTACTAAATCTGTTCCTAAATACTTTTCTGTTTTGGTACTGTTGAAAATGGAATTGTTCTGATTTCCTTCTTTGGATTGCTCATTGTTAATATATAGATACACAAATGTTTTGTGTCAATCTTGTATCCTGCAACTTTGCTAAATTTGTTTGTAAATTGTAATAGCGTCTTGAGGATTCTTTAGGATTTTCTATATATAAGATACGGTGAATACAGATAATTTTATTATTTTTTTCAATTGAATGCTTTTTATTTTTTTCTTGTCTAATTTCCCTGGCTAAAACTTCCAATATTGAATAGCATTGGTTAGAGCAAATATTCTGCCAATAATTATTTTGAATTTTTTTTAAATTTTTTATTTTTGAACAACCATACAAGTTTTTAACAAAATAATATAAAATATGTATATATTCTGGATATTGCAACTGTCCCCAGGAGTGCCCCCCCCAATTACCCTCCCTTTTCCCACCCTTCCCCTTCCCACTATATCTCTAAAAAATGTATTAGGTTGTAAAACATTAC
>PVKS010032876.1:0-16465 GCA_004027875.1 Aplodontia rufa | reverse complement strand
ACTACAATTCATCCATTTCAAGCATGTGATACAATAGTTTTTAGTATGTGCACAGGTATGTACAACCACCAACAGTTAATGTTAGAACATTTCACCACTTGGAAAAGTCCTGTAAATACGAGCTATCTGCCCGCCCTCCTCTGCCCTCTCGAGCTTATGCAACTACCAATCCCCTTTCTGTATCTATTAATTCCCCATTATGGACTTTCCTGTGAACAGAATCTGTACCAGGTGGACTTTTGCATCTGGTCTCTTAACCTCAGAGCAATGTTTGCAAGGTTCATCCAACCTGTAACGGATATCAGTACTCGTTCTTTTTTATGGCTGAATTATATTTGTGCACTCACCTGCTATTCAGATGAGTCTACACTTTAACCATTATGAATAATGCAGCCCTAAGTGTTCACATACGCTTTTTGGTGAGGGCATTTGTTTTCATTCCTCTTGGGTTTATATGTAGGAGTGGGCTGGCCGGGTCATAGAACTCTGCTTAATCACTGAGGCTCTGCCAAACTGTTTCCCAAGAGCATCATCGTTTTGCATTCCTAAGTGGTGTAAACGGGTTTTCAGAAGTGTCTTGATGCAGTGTTCACTACTGTTATTCCAGAAATATTAAAGGTGAGAGCTCATGCGGATGAAAAGATGGATGCAAGGCTGAATGGATGAGCAAACACACAACGTGTACACATGCACAGAAATACATTAATTCACAGTACTTCTTATAGTAGAATGCAAACCAATAAATGTAAAAATGATAGAATTGATAAATTGCCATTTGTCCACCTTCCATAGTTGGAACTCAGGCAGAAAACATCAATAAATGCTAAAGCTAGCGGGTGAAAGTTGGTTGAGAAACCATATGCTTATAGTCCCAAACTACATCCCAACAAAATACTCATTAGTCACAAAAATGGAAAGGAGTGACTTCAGGAGGCCTAGAAGACACCATCTCAATGAAGTAACCAAGCTTAGCATCATTCATAGGATGGGTAAGAATCCTGTTCCACCTGGTAGGGAGCAGGCAATCAGGAAAAGTCAGCATCATGTCTGCAATATTCCTGACAAAGATCATCGCCTGAATCCACTTGTAGGAAAATTAGGAAAATCCACAGTGAGGATCAGCCTACAAAACAACCGCTCAGAAAATCAAATGGCAGAGTCTCAGAAGTTAAGGAAGACGTAAGGAAGCAACTTAAGAGGCAGGTCAACAGATGCCACCTGCAATCCTGAGTTTCGTCCAGGCGACTCCAACGGAGGAGTCTGCAGATTAGGAGGAGGGGACGGATTGGCGTCAGCTGCTTAACTCTGAAGGTTGTACCGTGCAACTGAAGGTCCACAATGTGTATGAAATGCCCAATAAAATACTGGGGAGGGATGAAGCATCACGTCTGCAGCACACTCTCAAGTGGCTTGCGGAGGGTGGGGGAGAGTTCTTTCTTTTATTCTTGCAGCTTTTCTATAGTTTGAGAAAGACAACCAAAGGTACAATGTTAACACAGTCAAAAAGCATGAGAAAAAGACAATAGAAGGAAAACCACTGGCAATCCAGACATTATGGTCAGAAGAAAGTCAGAATGAAGCATAGAGACGCAGCAGTATGGCAAAGACAGAGGGAAGGAGGAGATTCAGGCAAGAGGTCCAACAGAGGGTCAATCGGTATCCCTGAAAGAGAGAAAAGGGAAAATGGGGAGGCGCTCTGTCAGACTACACGTGACACCACTGCGACGAGTAATCGCATGTGTTCACTGGGCTTAAGGGATGATGCTCAGAGAACTGATTGCTTCTGGCTTTGTCTGTGAGGGGTAATCAGAAGAGATTGAGTTGAATCTTTAGACTAAGTGAAGGATCCAGCCACCAACGTGGGCAGGCACCATCCAATCTACTGAGGCCTGAATAGAACAAAGAGGGAGAGGAAGGACAACCGCAATCACACTCACGGAACACTCGTCTTCTCCTGCCCAAGCTCCTCTGGTAGATGTCAGAGCTCCGGCTCCTGGGGCCTCTGGCTCCAGGGCTTTCATGAGCAGCTATCTCCAGGCTCTGGCCCCCGTTCTCTGACCTCGAACTGGGAGTTCCAACATTAGCTTTGCGGGTTCTCAGGGCTCTGGACTCAGACCAATTACCCCGCCGCCTCCCTGGGTCTCCAGCTCTCCGGCAGCGTATAGTGGAACTTCTCGCTTCCTCAGCCGCTGGAGCCAATTCCCAGAATGAATCTCTTACCAGTTCTGTTTCTCCGGAGAACTCTAACACAGCTTTGAAAACTGGCTGAATTAAGATTGAAGAAGCTCACGGAGGGGCTGGAGCGGTGGCTCGGCGGTTACAGCGCTTGCCTGGCATGCACAAGTACACAAGTTCGAACCCCAGCACCACGGAAAACACGAAGTTTTGGAGCAACAAAGGCCTCACGAAAACTAAATAAAATTGATTCTCTCTCTCTCTCTCTCTCATTGTCTCTCTCTCTTAAAAAAATAAGCAGGGGGAACCATAACTATGATGCTGGGGGGATAACGGAGGGTGGCAGGGAGGGATTGGGGTGTTACCAATGCAGTTGGGAACCCTCGACTTCCATGAGAGGCCCAACCATCATGGGGTAGAGTAGGGGAAACATGGAACAGGGAGTGGTCAGAGGGGGGAGAGCATGGACTAGCATTAGCCTTCACTTCCTTTGCCAATACCCTATGTTCATGAATGCGTGACAATGCGTCCCTCCAATATGTAAGACCATGTTGAACAAATAAAAGAAGCAGCAGCTCACCGAAATCTAACCAGAATAAATAAAGAGAAAACCACACAGGCTCGTTCACACGGAGAGAGTGCTAAAAGCCACTGTGGAGGTTAGGGTGAGCAGGGACAGACGCCCTTCACAGGAGCAGTGGAGACTGACATCTGACTGCAACAGCAGCCACAGAAACCAGAAGTTAATGAAATATCTTCCAAGTGCTGAGAGAAAATAACTGCAACCCTACTCACTGAAAACATCCTTCAAGAATGAGGGTGAAAGGGAGCCATTTTCACAGAGACATCTAGGAAAATTTATTACTGGCAGGCCCAGGCGAGAAACACTGAGGGATTTTCTTCTAGGAGAAGAAAAATGACCCCACATAGAAGCTCAGAGCTGTGGGACACATTGAAGAACAGCAGAAAGGCTAGTGGTAGCTACACCTAAATTAAATCTAAATGAATACTGACGATAAATAATATTGTGGGTCAATATTAATACTTAATCATACAAATTTATAGCTATTAGGGCTAATATTATTTTACACTAACATGTTAATACACTGTCAAGATTAAAGTACATATAGAAATAAAATACAGAGCCAAAATATCTCAGAAATCAGAGGAGAGTAAGCCAGTGCTGTGGAGCACTCCTATAATTCCAGCTACTCAGGAGGCTGAGGCAAGAGGATCGCAAGTTCAAGGCCAGCCTCAGCAACTTACAAGACCCTATCTCAAAATAAAATAGCCTGGGGATGTGGCTCAGTGGTAAAGAGCCTCTGAGTTCAATATCCAGTGCCAAAAAGAAAAAGAAAAAGAAAAAAATTGGAAGAGAGTAAATAGAATCTTAATGTTCTGAGGTCCTTGCATCGTCCTGGAAAAAATTTATATTTGCATTAATATAAAATATATGTGTATATTTAATATAAACATGTATATGTTCTAATAATATTATTACATTACTTGTATTGTAAGACATCATCTATTATATTATGTATTAACAAATATAATATAATTAATAAATTTATGTTAGTGTTAATATTATAATATAATAATAAAACAGTATTAATCTATATCAGCCCTTGATACATCAAGGATGTATATTTTGATCTATCGTGTAATCCCTGGAAGTTTGTAAAAGAATCAGTCACCAGACTAACAGGGAACAATGAGTATAAAAATGATCCAAAAGATGTCAGGAAAAAGAGAAAGAGAAATTGTAAAGAAAGCTGGCGGAGCTGTTGCTATGGAACTGACAGACAGAAAAGCAGTTGTAGAGGCCAGAAACACCCTTCATAACGGGAAAGCTATTGCTTCAACAAGCCCAAAAACACCAGTCAAGGGCTGGAGCGGTGGCTCAGCGGTTCCAAGCACTTGCCCCGGGTGCATAAGGACCTGGGTTCAAACCCCAGCAGCACGTACGCAGCTAAACGTTGGAGGAACAAAGGCCAGATGCAAAAAACTGATTCTCTCTTCTCTCTCACTCTCACTCTGTCCCTCTCTCTCTAAAAAACAAACAAACAAACAAACAAAAAACCCAAGTTAAGACTGGCAAACTACAAGGAAAAAGGAGAAAACATTTTTAAAAGGAGGCGATATAGAAAAATTAAATGTCACTAACATATCGACTATGGGATGTATACGGAGCATGTGTGCCCAACAGCTACAGAATATGCATTCCCTTTTAAAAACTGAACTTTTATTTATTTTTTTAAGAGAGGGACAGTGAGAGAGACAGAGAGGAACAACTTTATTTAGTTTTTCACATGGCCTTAGTTGCTCCAACACTCAGTTGTGTACGTGGTGCTGGGGTTTGAACCCGGGTCCTCGTGCTTGCCAGGCAAGCGCTGAAACCGCTGAGCCACCGCTCCAGCCCAAAAAAAAACTGAACTTTTAAAAATTTGTCCCTGTGCTTCTTCAAGTCTCAATAAAAAAAAATCAAAGGTATAAAGGAAAGCTTTCTGAACCTGATAAAGACTGTATTAGAATGGTGAAATGTTGAAAGCCCCCTCTAGCAGCAGGACCAAGGCGTGAACGGCCACTGCATCACTATTATCACATCATATTTTAAAAGTAAACAGTAGGGGGGCTGGAGCGGTGGCTCAGTGCTTGCAGTGCTTGCCTGGCATGCGTGAGGATGCGGGTTCGAACCCCAGCACCACGTAACACAACAAAGTGTCAGAGCAATGAAAGCCACGTGAAAAACTAAATCAAACTGATTCTCTCTCTCTCACTGTCCCTCTCTTAAAAAAAAAAAGAAGCAAATTGTACGAATACATATGAAACAGAAAATAAAAATGTAAAAGTACAATAGTAGCATCAAAACATAGCAAATAACTAGGAATAAATCTGATGAAAAGCACCCAACACCCTCTGCAGAAACCAAAAGAAGGAACAGGAGCAGAGCGACTGAGGCAGGGGAGAAACGCACCACCGAGCCAAGGGTCAGCAGCACTGTGTTGGACAGTTTCGTTTCTCCCCAAGGTGGTCCTCAGATCTAATTTGATCAGAATCTGAACAGATTGTGGAACTCGACAAGATGACTGTCCCCTTCCACGGGGACAAGATGACTGTCCCCTTCCCCGTCGACAAGATGACTGTCCCCTTCCACGGGGAAGGTGCAGGGTCCAAAGCAAGGGCTGCTCCCCCAGGTCTGCAAGCTTCAGAGGGCTGGAGCCCAAGGACTCACGAGTGGACCAGAGCCAGAGCACGAGGACAAAGGTGTCCTGGCAGAGCAGCAGAAATGCTCCCCGGTGGGCTGGAGCAGTGGCCCAGCAAGCGCAAGTACACGATTCAAACCCCAGCACCCACGTAGAGCAACGAAAGCCACGTGAAAAACTCAATAAAATTGATTCTGTCTCCTCTCTCTCTCTCTCTCTCTCTCACACACACACACACACACACACACACACACACACACTGTCCTTCTCTGAAAGAAGGAAGGAAGGAAGGAAGGAAGGCAGGCAGGCTCCCCGGTGCTGTTGCTTGAAAATCCACCTGAGAGAAAAAGGGACACTTGACTGCTTTATGCCAAGGACAAAAGTCACTTACGGGTGGATTATGGCCTTGCACAGGAAATCAGAACAAAACTCAACAGTGACAGAGAACATCTTTATGCACTTAGAAGTGGGAGGAGGACTTCTTCAACAGGTCTCAGGAAGCACCACCCAGAGAGGAAGAGGCTGAGGAAGGAGACGACCGGGTCAAGAGCATCTTCCTTTCCGTGACTCGTCTTTCCTCTCCCTTGCATTGTCTCTTGATGAAGAAAGAAATTTGAAACACCCGTAACCAAGAATAGATTCATACTCTTATTATAGAAAGAACTCCTTCAAATCAATAAGACAAATTATTCCAAATGCAGACTATGAACTTGGGTAAGTACTTTTAAAACCAGGGTTGTTGTAGTCTGAACGTAAAAGTCCCCCAAAGGCCCATGTGGTACAGGCGTGGCCCCAGCTCGGCACAATTAGGAGGGGATGGGAACTCTAAGAGAAGGCCAGGTGAGGCCCTTGAAGGCGATTATGGGACCACAGTCTCTTCCTCTTTTCCTCGCTCTCTTCTCTGCTCCCTGGTCACCAGGAGAACATTTTGCTCTGCCACATTCTCCTGCCACGATGGACTGACTGCCTCACCCAGGCCGAAAAGTGACATGGCCAACCCATCATGGACTGGAACCTTTAAAGCTGTGAGCCCAAATTAACCTAGTCTCTTGACAGCTAGATTATCTCAGGTATTTTGTTACAGTAATAGAAGACTGGCTTATATAGGGTATTTAAAATGGCCAATATGGAAAGATGTTCACCTCCATTTTTCATGGGGAAAAGCAAGTTAAAATCCCAATAAAATTCAAACACACAATCCCTCCAGTGACCAGCCTTTAAGACGCACAGTTCCAAGTGTTCGCAAAGGTCCGGAGCAAAGGGGACTCACATACACTCTCGGTGGAAGCATGTTTGGTACAGTCACTTTGGGAAACCATCTGGCATTGCTTTCTGGTTTGTGTTTATCTGTTTGATTGATACGAGGAATTAAACCTAGAGGCTCTTTACCACTAAGCCACCTCCCCACCCTCTTCTACTCTTTATTTTGAGACAGGGCCTCGCTAAGTTGCTGAGGCTGGCTTTGAACGTGTGATCCTCCTGCCTCAGCCTCCCAAGCCGCTGGGATTGCAGGCATGCGCCACTGCGCCCAGCCTGGCATTGCAATTTTTAAAACTGAGCATCCCAGACTGCATGGCCTACCAACTCTGCTCCTAGGTGTGTACCTAAGAGAAGGATGCTCAGCTGCACCGACAGGTAACCAGAATGTTCACAGAAGCATCCATTGTTCCTAGCGGCCCCAAGCCGCAAACAACCCATGCTTTCACCAACGGCAGAACAAAGTGAATGAGCACCTCCTTAGGCTGGAGTACACACAGGGGGCGTGCAAGCAGCCCCACACGGCAGGCACGACCCTCAGGGTGGAGGGAGAAAGCCAGACATGAACTACCGCGTGGCTCCCGTCAGCCTTGACCTTTCGAACGGCCTGGAACCATGGGCACGAAGGGTCAGCAGCGCGGCCACCTTTAAGGAAGGGGCCCCGGGGGCACCTGGGAGGACTCGGGTGGGTTGCTGGACGCAGACCCTGGTCCCTGGACGTGGGCACTCCATCTCATATCCTTTGCTCCTGTTCTTTTTCTTACTGTTCTGGGAGGTCAGGGTGGACTCAACTTCCTAACTCTCTCCCTGGAGCAGCAGGTAATTGCTGCTGTTACTACTTCTAATTGTGCAAAAGAAACACGTGTAGTTGTCACGTTTAAATAATTAAACACTGAGCTGGGGAGGTTCACGCACGCTCACCCTGAGGGCTGAGGTTCTCCAGCCGCCGGAGGCTGCTGGCGTGGAGCAGACCCTGCTTCCTCTCCATGACACCTCTGCTCCCCTGTTCCACTTAAGCTTTTTCCTGAGCACAATGAAAAGTCCAATGTCCGACCCTCGGAGGCCTTGTGCCTCATCTGTGGAGCTGTCCCTGGCACGGCCAGGCCCCCAAACGTTATTGGATAAAGGCCTCCGCATGAGATCTGGGGAATTTCTGTTTCTGCTTTCATTTGGTGCTACGGATGGCTCTCCCTAAGGATCTGAAGGGAAGCAACATTATCAAAAATGGGTTTGGTGTTCTCAGTTCCTCGTCACTAGGGTGATCATGTCATTCATGCCCACGCTGGAACAGATGAGGGGAAAGAGGGTGCTACTGAGAATTACAGAGTGCGCAGGGCATCAACCAGGACTGCTGTCTGCCGACTGGCAGGGAAGGTGCCGGCCAGTTTGGGGCAGGGCCTTGCTCACTGCAGGAACCTCCAAAAGCAAGCGGAGGATCCTCCGGGATTTGAGCTGGGCTGTCAGCCGTGTTATTAAAACAGGGCAATTGTGCCTCTCCCTACACAGCAGCTCATGCTATTAGCTCTGAAATAGAAACCTGTGCTAAATGCATCTTTCATGAGACACGTGGCCTTTTGTGCTTTCCCCACCTTATTTGCTGGGTGACAAATACCGTGTCTGGGTGGAGGGTGACCCGGGCGCGCTTCTCCATGTGGCAAGCCACGTCCTAAGCTTTGCTCCAGGCTCTTCCACGTCAGCGAGCGGCTGAAATTCAGTGAGACCCAGGGCTCACTGTGTTACAGGAATCACTCAACGCGGCGGGGTCTCCCCACGTCCCATTAGCTGTCATCTGACTTGTGTGCCGCTGCTTTCTCTGCCTGCGTTGCTCTTCACCTCTTCTCACCAACTGAACTCCTTCTGACCCCCAGCTTCCTGTTCCGACCTCGCGTCCTTGTGGAAGACATCGCTGACGGCCCCCTGTGGGTCCAGGGTCTCTGTCACTACCTGGGCCTCCTGTGAGGACTCAGGTTTTGATCTGCTAGACCATGAGCTTTGCTTTCTAGGGTGAGGTGTTCAGTGCAAACGAGAAGCAGGGCAGCACCCAACTCCCGGGCCAAGACGGATGAGAGCTTCAGGTGAAAGACTGCGTGACGAAAGCCACGTTGCCCAGGAGGCAGGACAGCGAGGCAGGGCTTGCTAAAGCACAGCTTGCTGCCCAGCCCCAGAGTCTGTGATCCGGGAGGTCTGGGGTGGGGCCAACAGGTTTGCAGGTGACGCTGATGCTGGCCTGGGGCCTCCTGCCATGCTCAACCCCACATCGGGGAATAGGAAAGGACACTACGCCAGCAGCAGAATGGGCCCCAAAGCCTCCACTTCCTGCAGCCGTTGAAGTATAAAGGTCAATCAGTACACTTGCCACCTGGTCCCCCGATGGGTGGCGGAAGGACGCCCACCCCCAAGGAACTCCAAGTCCCAATACAGGAATCCGTGTCCATTTTGCCCCCCATGGCAAGGGGACTTTGCAATATGAACAAGATGGGGACATGGAGATCATCACAGATCATCCTGACAGGCCGATGAGTTACAGAGGTCTTCATAGGAAGAGAGGAGCTGAGAGACGGAAGCCGATTTTGCAGCTATCTGCTTAAGATGGAGGAAGGGGCCGCAGGCCAAGGAGCAGAGGTCAGAGACTGGAAGAGGCAAGCACATTGGTACCATTCTCTTGTGCTCTGAGACCTTGGCTGTCTCAGGGCCCTGTGTTCTGTTCCTGAGTGGGGATGTTTGTGTGGGGCTCTGGCTCATGGCCTACACACAAAACTTCACCAGAAAGAAAGGCCTGATGACAGGAAGGGACTATGTTGCCAGAGCAGGTGGCCCTGAGAGACTTCTTCCTGCAGTTCAAGTGGAAAAGGAAACAAACACCAACTCAGGAGGTGCGAACGACGAAGGGGTTGATTGTCACAAAACTGTCCCAAGGTAGGGGTTATGGGTTGAACTATGTCCTCCAACCAGGCCACATGTTGAAGTCCTTCCTCCAAAACCTCAGAATGCAACCGTGGAGATGGAGTTTTACAGAGGTGATCAAGATGGAACAAGACAGCCACGCACACGCCTGTAATCCCAGCGGCTGGGGAGGCTGAGGCAGGAGGATCGCAAGTTCAAAGCCAGCCTCAGCAACTTAGTGAGGCCCTAAGCAACTTAGTGAGACTCTGTCTCAAAATATAAAAAGCTGGGGATGTGGCTCAGCGGTTAAGTGCCCTGGGTCCAATCCCCAGTACAAAAAAAAAAAAAAAAGAAAAAGAAAAAGAAAAGATGGAATGAGGTCATGAGGGTGGATCTCAAGCTGATATGACTGATGTCCTTATCACAAAGGGAGATTTGGATGCAGGCACATACTGGGACACTCAATGTGGAGACAGAGGCAAAGATCAGGTAGGTGATAGTTCTTCAGGCCAAGGGGTCACCAAAGCCCAACAGCTGGGGGAAGGCATGGAGCAGATGCCTCCTTACCGTCCTCAGAAAGAACCAACTCTGCCTACCTCTTCAACAATAAGATTCTGTTGGTTAATCCACCCGTTCTGTGACACTTGCTTGTATCACTCCAGCGGACTAACACAACCGGGCGGCTCCAGCGATGGTTACCACCACAGCTCAACAACATTACCAGGAAGCCAGGCTCTCCCACCGGTTCGTTCTGCCACTCCCATGGGGTCAGCAACACCTCGTGACCTCAGAGTGGCTGCCCCAGACCAGCGTGAAGAGTCCCAGGAGAAGAAGGTTGTTTCTTCCTTAGCATCTCATTAAGGGAATAGAAACCCTTTTTAGGAGTTCCCAGGAAACTTATTCCCAAGTTACTCTAACCAGATAGCCCCATGGCTAAGCTGGATCACCAACAGCAGCAGGGATGGTTCACCCAGTCTCAATTTCCCCATGAGTCAGGGTGAAAGGCCATCCTTCCCTGCAGAAGGTGACCTATCCTTTGGGCAAAGGAGGCACAGAGTCTGGAGCCAGCCTTGCGTCTCACGATAAGCTGGGTATATACTGTCGCTTACATATTTTTCAAGTATTTTTTATAGACTTGGGGCCCTCCCCCAAAGACGAAAGTGCCTAGGACCCATAAACAGGGCAATGCAGATGGACGCCTCTGCCAGCAAAGGAAAGGGAATGGGCCATGCAGGGGCGGGAGGGGAGGGCAATTGAATTTGCTAGAAGCCAACACGCAGGAGGCAGCACATGGCTGTTGGTGATGACAGCTCCTTAAACAAAGATGTTTCAAGCAGGGACGGGGCAAGGGGTGTTTGTTTAGATGGGAAAAATGTCTCCTCCCATCTCCCAATAATGATGCTCCCCGAAGAGAGGTCAAAAGCTTCCCTGCCTTTCCGATTTGCAAGCTTCTCATTGTTATGGATGAAATGAGCCCCCAGGTCCTCACCCCAATGTGATCACACTTGCCTGCACGATCTCTAAGGAGAAATCAGAGTGAGATGAGGTCATGAGAGCAGACCCCAACCAACAGGACCGGCACCCTTTGAGAAGAGCAAGAGACACCGCCGGCATCATGAGCACAGGCTGTCTGTAAACCGGAGAGAGTGCTTCCCCCGGAGAACAACCCTGCTGGCACCTTGATCTTGGATTTCCAGTCTCCAAAGCCCTGCAGAGATGGCTGTCTGCTGTTCTGAGGTGTCATCAGGGCAGCCCGGGCTGCCTGACCTGCCCACCTGGATCAGTGCATCAGCAGGGAACCAGTGATCCCGCCCAGCTGCGAGCCTGTCACCTCCAGACTGCAATAAGGGCCCCTTCCCAGGTGGGGCCGGCTGTGGTTTGATCTCTGAGCTGGATCTGTAATGGAGTGGCAAAGGCCTCCACGCTACTCCACACAGCGCCCACAGTCAGCCTGGCAGGAGCAGCCTCCTGATGCCCAGGAGGGAGGAATCAGGCTCTGTGGCTCCAGTGGAGAAGCGGAGTGTCCTGGAGCGGGAGCGCTGCACCCTTGGAACCTGGCCAGCAGAGACGCAGCTCCGCTTTCCTTAGCCTGTGAACGTGACCCAGAAGCAACTGTGCCTAGGAGGCCAAGAACAATCGCTCCTTCCAATGAGCTCCTGGGAGGCTGCAGGTGCTCCCGTGAGGAAAGAAGAGCTAATTAATCAGAAACGGCGAAGGCCCTGTCCCCCACATCACTCCCTCTTCCAAAATGCGACAAGGGCAGCTTTTTAATGAGACAGCTCGGCCTTCGCAGCGCCATTCCTCCTAAGTAATCGATGCATGGATTGCACCTGCTGTAAGCGTCAAGCCATGATTTGTGGCAACGCCAGTGCAGATCAGTTCAGGCAGCTGGTGACTGGAGGACTCCCCCACCGAAGCGCAGAAAAATAATGAAAACCGCTCAGGGCTGTGCTGGCCTTTTTCTTCCTGTCAGCTCTCCATGCAGGAGCTCCTGATTTCATTTCATCCTCCAGACTCCCTGGGAGGGAGGGAGTCAGCCTGGGGTTTTCCCTGATCCTCATTTGACCTTGAAAAGCTCAAGGACTCCAGCGGGTGGGAAGAGCATGGACTCTGATCCTCAGAAGTACAAGTCCTTGGGCAAAGTGACCCGGCACTCCTAGAGAGCACCAGGGAAGAAGCAGCATTCTGCGGAGAACAGTAATTATCTCTGCCTCGGGCCTTTGCACTTGCAGGTCCTAATCCTGGAATAGTTTGCTTCCTTCTTGCCCCCTGGGGCAGTGAGCTTCATCCATCTGTTTTCAGTTGGTGTTTCTGCCTGCAGGACGTCTTCTCTGACCTCCTGGGCTGGGTTGGCATTTTTCTCCATGTTGCCATAGTTCAAAGGACCTGTGGACCTTGCCCGACCACACTTAGCCCTTTTGAAGCAGCAGAGCTTCAGTGTCCTTTGTCCCCTCCACCACTGCACTCAGCTGCCATCAAGGGGCCTGTCTGCCTCCTGCCAAAGTCAAGTTCTCATGCAGAGGCAAGTCATTGTTGATCACGGTGAGGAAACCGGTAAGAGCCAACTTGTCCCAAAGGCAATGACTCCACAAGAGACTGTGTCTTTCCTGCTCCTTAAATCCCCAGAGCGGCTGCGATTCAGCTTCCTGTGAACCAGAGCAGAGCTCCCCGGCCACCGTCTCCGGATGAGCTTATCCAGAAGGGGCTCCAGTCACTTATGTCCACAGCATCCTAACATCCTTTAGCATCCCTGCCTCGCTCTGCACAGTGACAACCTAGGAACGGTGACTGTTACCAGCATGCAGCGCAGGGCCCAGTCCACAGCTGCTCCTCACTGGCTCATGGAGTGGGAACTCCAGTGCTTACTACTAACGGCTGCTGCTTTGATCTGCTGGTGTCGGGAGCTGTCAAGCTGACCCACACCTCGTGCTAATGCAGCTACTGAAGGATGGAGCCCCGGGAGACAAACGGGGGACAACAGAAACACAGGTGGCAGCAGGCAGGAGACGCACTAATTCACCCAAGCTCAGCCAACGCTGAGACATGTGCTCAGCTGACACTAGCCAAGCACAGAACTGGATTTGGATATCACTGAAGGACATGCACTTGGCCTAGGGTCTCCCTACCTGCGGCACTGTACCTGGCACCTGTGCAGTGGGGCAGGGGGAGAGTGGGTTGGACTGGGCACCACCAGTTAGAAGAGGATGGTGCCATGCCCCACTCTGGAGCAGAAGGCTCACAGTAAACACCAGGTAAAACACATGGAGCGGGGTTTGGCCTGTGGTCAGGGTTCATGGGTTGGTTTCCACGCTGTGCAAGGAGAACCTTGGTGTAGACCTGCGCCCCACCCGCCCCAGCCGTCTCCAGTCCCGTGTCTGTAGGGGAGGACAAAGTGTCCCCTCTGCCCTCATAGGTTCTACACCAGGGGCCCCGCAAATGAGACTGACAAAAAACAAATCGTCAGAGGAAAACAGCAGAAGTTGGACGCGTGTGTTTCTAATACACGTCTGCGGGAGAAACTCAGCAAAGAGAACCTAAGAAAAGTGCTTAGAACTTGGGGCTCCTGTGGGGTCTGGAGGACAGAGAATGTTATAGAGAAGAGACAGACAAAGGAAAAGCGGAGGTTTGGGGGTGGCAGAGTGCAGAGGAGTAAATAAAGGGGATCTCCTGGAAGATAAGAGCTCATCACTGAGGCTTGTTACGCAGATCCACCCGGTACTTCCCTGCCCTCGTAAGCGTCAGAGGCGTTTCCGGTAATTAAAGATCCTCTGCCTTTCTAGGGGGTTGGGGTGCAATGAGTTTTTCTTGTGTCTTCAGTTTCTCAGTTGCTGTCACAATGATCCTTTTGGTGAAGTGGCATAACTTGGCAAGGTGTTCTGAAGCCTTCACGTCATGCACAGAAAGCTATGACCTAGTAGGTGCCGGGCACCTATTGCTGCTGCCAAGGGTGCAAAGCAGTGGCCTGGGCACGGTCACCTGGAACTGTAACCCCCTCCCACACACAAGTCCTGTGCGTTAAAGGCTTGGCCTCAGTCTGGCACTGCTGGAAGTTGGCGGGAATGTCAAGACATGGGACTAAGAAGGAAGTTTTAGGTCCCTGGGCGGAAGGCTGTCAAAGGGGATTGTGGGACACTGGTCCCTTCCTTGCTCCCAGCCATGAGACAAACAGGTCTGCTCCCTGCACCTTCCACCATGATGGGTTGCTTTACCACCAGCCTAGAACAACAGGGCCAGAGAATCATGGACTGGGGCCTCTGAGACCATGAGCCAAGTTGGTTCCCATAAGGTATTTATTACAGTAGCAGAGAGTTAACTCACACACCGGATCACCAGGACCCCCTGAAAACCAAGTACGTTACTACTGCAAAGAATGTTCCAGAACAGTTCAGATAAGTGTCTTGAGCTGCAAAATCTCCCTCTCTTCTCACCTGCCAGCAGAGCTGAGGAAGGCCTTCTTCTCTGGGAGACTAAACATCATTCTTTTTCTTTCTTTTTTTAGAGAAAGAGGGACCATGAAAGAGAGAGAAAGAATCAATGAGTGAATTTTTATTTAGTTTTTCACGTGGCCTTCATTGCTCCAACACTTTGTTGTGTGCGTGGTGCTGGGGTTCCAACCTGCATCCTTGCGCAAGCCAGGTAAACGCCGTAACCACTGAGCCACCGGCCCAGCTCCCAAACAGCATTCTTAATGTTGGATCAGGATCAGCGGAGGTTTTCTGCAAAACTCAGGCGGTGAGTATTTAAGCTCTGAAGGCCACACGGTCTCTGTCGCAGCTACTCAGCTGCCACAGCATGAAAGCAGTCACAGACAATGTGGCCACGAATGATCACAGCTCGGAAAGCTTCATTAACGGCAGTGAAACCTGAAGTTGGTGTGAGTTTCAGGTATGATGCAGAATTCTTTTGATCTTTTTAGCCATTTAAAAATACAAAATCCATAGGGCTGGAGCAGTGGCTCGGTGGTTATGGTGCTTGCCCAGTATGTGTGAGGATCTGGATTCAAACCCCAGCACCACGTACACAGCAAAGGGTCAGAGCAACGAAAGCCACGTGAAAAACTCAATAAAAAATTGATATTCTCTCTCTCTCTCTCTCTCTCTCACTGTCCTTCTCTGTTTAAAAAAAAAATAAGTAAAAGCCATTCTTAGCTCATGAGCCATGGGCCTTAGCTGACCAGTGGCTGAATTGCTCCTCCACGATACCTGCGGACCACCGTGACGACCGCCGTCAGCTGCTCCCTCCCACCCCAGGAACAAGCTGCAGACAAGAAACCCAAGAGGGAGCAGACAGAGCTCCTGTCCAGAGGAGGGCGGGTGGGTAGCGGTGATTAAAGTACATGGAAGCAGAGTCAGGGCCGAACTCTGTTGCTCCTGCCTGCAATTTGTGTAATTTCCAGCATTTTAGTTAGCTCTGCTAAGCCTCAGTCTTCTGTTATGAAAAATGGGTGCGACCTTCCCGGGGAAGAGGACGTGAGATATCCCACGCCTTCAGGCACAGCCCGGCATCTGGCAATGCTGCCTGGTGGCTGGCAGGTCACATGGGCAAGGAAAGGGACGCTTCCATCTTTCAATGCCAGTTTACAGGCAACCCTGGAGATGAACTTGATTTGCAGAATGGACTTAGAGAACAATGCACCATAGGACTCGGTGCCAAGCCTCGATCTAGGTGAAGAATTGTTTGGCCTCCCCGTTGCGAGTGACATCTGTGCTCTGCTGGGAGGAGGGAGGAGAGGGACAGTGTTCAGAGCTGAGCAGCAGGCAGACACTAGAGTGCTCTGTGGACTGCCTGCTTCTGCAGCAGAAACTCAGTTGGTTTTCATCCTAATGTCCCTTTCTATTCATCCTCCTCAAGGATGAGTTCAGCACCCATGCCACAGCCCTCCCTGGCTCCGAGGAGGTGGCCTCTGGCCTTTGCAGATAAATGTGTCTAAAACCTAGGATGGCACAGCTGCTTTGTGAGATCATCCATTAGGTGACCACCAGTAATCTTGAAAGGGTATCGCACTTTCTAGAATTCCAACAGTTACCTAAGGTGGGAACAACCCCACTTACAGACAAGTGGTGGACAGTTGTACAATTAGTCACAGAAGAGACCAGGGTGGTGGTGCACACCTGTAACCCCTGAGACTTGGGAGGCTGAGGAAGGAGTTCAAGGCCAGCCTTAGCAACTTAGAGAGACAGCCTGTCTCAAAACAGAAAATAGGAAGGGCTGAGGGTGGAGCTCAGTGGTAAAGTGCCCCTGGGTTCACTCCCCAGTGTGGAAGGAAGGAGGGAAGCAAGGAAGAGAGGGAGGAGGGAGAGGTGGAGGAAGCAAGGAAGAGAGGGAGGAGGGAGAGGTGGAGGAAGCAAGGAAGAGAGGGAGGAGGGAGAGGTGGAGGAAGCAAGGAAGAGAGGGAGGAGGGAGAGGTGGAGGAAGCAAGGAAGAGAGGGAGGAGGGAGAGGTGGAGG
>PVKS010032875.1:0-22198 GCA_004027875.1 Aplodontia rufa | reverse complement strand
CTCCTTCGTCAACAAGCCAAGTTGAAGTCCGGAATGTCTCCCTTGCATGTAGCTACTCATGGTTACACAACTTTCCTGAATCTGTTTCCGTACCTTTAAAATGGAAGTAATAATGAATTCTCCTTTATAGGCCTATTTGTAGATATTAAATGGAGATAAGGCATGCACAGCTCTTGGCATCATGCCTGGTATGTGCCTTGAAAATGTCAGTCATTTTTAAAGCAGGAAGTCACTGTCCTAACTACAGCATCAGAATTCTTTCTGGAATTACTAGCTTCCTACTTTCCCTCCCTAACCTCAACTTTGAGACACTGGGCTTGAAATCATCTCTTCACTTTCCTGAAACTTTATTTCAGGGCTGGAGCAGTGGCTTGGCGTTTACTGTGCTTGCCAGGCAAGCGCCCCCAAGGACACAGGCTTGAACTCCAGCACCACGTACACAATGAAGTATTGGAGCAATGAAAGCCAAAATGAAAAACTAAATAAAATTGATTCTTTCTCTCTCAGTGTCCCTCTCTCTTTATGGAAAACAACAACAACAACATATTTCAACTATGGAATTAGGAATACAGTTCAATTAAATGGAACGTTGTGGAAGAGGTACAGAAGTTTATGATCCAGATGGGATTGTAGGTAAGGTTATCCAGGGAATGTAGTCTATATGGCTTTCCATAATCTTTGTGGGGCATTTGGGAGTGAGCACCTGCTATGTGTACAACCCCATGATAGCCTCTGTGCTAATGGGCTGATGTATGTATCATATTCTAAGAGGTCGACTGTTAAGTTGTGGACTATACAAGCTAGAGCCTCTTTACAATGGAGAGGAATGAACTACAAAAAATAAAATGATAGCTTGCTTAGAATTGTACTCTACATTTCCCTTTGGCTTCTTAATTGCTTCTCAGTGTAATTTGAGGTGTTGAAAATGGACCACAAAAATCAAAGTGGTTTTGGGTAGCATTCCATCTGGGAGGTACCTTTCTCTCTTTTTGAATTCCTGCTAGCTAAAATTAGCAAGCATGATTGGGTTAGAAATGCTGGACTTAAACTACAGAAAGAGTGATCTCTGTGCCTGGAGCGGTGGCTCAGCAGTTGGAGTGCTTGCCTGGCATGTGTGAGGACCGAGAGGGGAAGACCTTGCTGAGCCAAGCCGGCTGGGATGGCCTTGCAGTTACCCTGACTTGGGGCAAGTGAGTGGGACCCTCATACCTCCACCAGCTATTGCGCGTTCTGCCTCTGGGGAAGGAGGTGTACCTTTAGGTGGGGAAGTTCCCTTTAGTGGAGGACAGGTTCCAAAGAAGGATTTAGCTGAGACCTGTTGGCCCTAGTGCACCCAGTGTTAGTGCATGGTGTTCCAGTCCTGAAGGGGCATCTAGGTGCACTCCCTCGCACCCTTTAAGCCCAGAGGCCTTAACAGCTTGCTGTTCTTACTAGTTCCTAGGCACCCAGCATCTAAGTTTGTTGTCTCTTCATTCAGTTCTCATAGTGGAACCATCTGAATTGATCTGTTTCCTTTCAGGTCCCTGAGTAATACTCACACAAAAATCACATAAACATAAATACCAACTCTCATAAGTTTTAGAAGTTCATGTTCTACGGTAGGGAGACCTGGTCTGGCCTGGGAAGTGAGGGAAATGTCAAGGAAGGGGCAGTTGAGCCAAAATCTGAAGAGTCAACTGAATGAAGAGAGAAGTCGGAGGATGTTTCAGTGAAGAAAACCTGGAGACTGCATGACCTGGAATGCAAGGTGGCATAGTGGCCCACACGGGAGGAGGCGGCGAGACAGGAAACCCGCCTCTCAGCTTTGTGGCCCCCTTTAGGAATAATCCTTTTCATTTTTATTTTTTTAAAGAGAGAAGGAAAGAGAGAGAGAGAGAGAGAGAGAGAGAGAATAAATTTTTATTGAGTTTTCACATGGCTTTCGTTGCTCTGACACTTAGCTGTGTACGTGGTGCTGGGGTTCCAACCCGTGTACTTGCTTATGCCAGGCAAGTGCCAGAACCGTGGAGCCACTACTCCAGGCGCAGGAATAATTCTAAAGGTAATTAAAATAAATAAACAAACAAAAACAACAAAACTTAAAAGTTGAAAAGCTTTGGAGATTTTAGAGCTGGGGACACAGCAGGTTTGCATTTTAAGATCTCTAGCTAATCAAAGACCAATGGTATTATTAATCTGGAGGAAAATGACTTCTTGCCTGTCAGTGTCTATTAAAAGCAGAAAAGACTGTTTGGCCTATTAAAGTCTCTAGACTGGACAGAGGTTTCTGTCCTTAGGCTAATCAGGTTCACAGTACTTATTTGGCAGAAGAATGTTACATGGCACACCCCACTTGGCCTGCTACAAGTTTTTCACGTTATGATAATTTATTGCTTTTATCCCTCAGTAGGTTAGATAATACTAAAAATGCATCAACACTTAGACTTTTTGTTTTTAACCTTTTTATTTTATTATCTTTTTTTTTTAAAGAGAGAGAGCAAAAGAGTGAGAAAGAGAGAAAGAATCAATTTTTTTTTCCATTTTTCCATCTGGC
Source organism: Aplodontia rufa (assembly GCA_004027875.1). NCBI lineage: Eukaryota > Metazoa > Chordata > Mammalia > Rodentia > Aplodontiidae > Aplodontia > Aplodontia rufa. Next base: position 19,665 of record PVKS010032875.1, on the reverse strand, counting down.
CTTTGTTTCTCTGACACTTAGTTGTGTATGTGGTGCTGGGGTTTGAACCTCAGTCCCTATTCATGCCAGTCAAGTGCTTCAATTGCTGAGCCACCACTCCAGCCCCCTTAACCTTATTTTTGAAATTGGTGCATTATAATTATATATAATAGACCATTAGATTTTTTAAAAAATACAGTTAACAATTTGTACTGCATATTAGAAAGTTGGAAGATATATACTCTATATGTACTTTGTACTTGTTTTTGTATCTATATCTATATCTATGTAATCTCTACAACTTTGGATGGAATTGATTTCATATAATTTTTTTTTTAAAGAGAGAGGGACAGTGAGAGAGACAGAGAAAGAGAGAAATAGCTTTATTTAGTTTTTCACATGGCCTTAGTTGCTCCAACACTTAGTTGTGTACATGGTGTTGGGGTTTGAACTCGGGTCCTCGTGCTTGCCAGGCAAGTGCTGAAACGACTGAGCAACCGCTCCAGCCCTCATATAATTTTTTATCCTCTCTTCAGGTATGTGAATGGAGAATTGAGACTGTCAGTGTCTATTAAACACAGAAAAGACTCTTTGGTTTATCAAAGTCTCTAGACTGGACAGAGGTTTCTGTTCCTTGGCTAATCTTACATCTGTCTGTGGCTTAAGACCTCAGGGTTCCGTTCTTTTTTTTTCAGTTATTAATGTCCATTGAGTTGAGGTCAACAGTGTCATTGGATAGAGCCCAACCACTTAGTAAGTGGAAACTACTTCTTGAAATAGGTTGGTATGTTTTTGTTCTGTTTTATATATCACTCAATGGGATGTAGACTGGGAAGCTATGTTTGGTGTATTAAGAAAAGACACATAACTGATATAAAAATCAATTATGAAAACTACAGTGCAGAAATCACAAAGAAAATGGTTGAGGATTGGGTAAATACTCATTCATAAAAGGTATAAAGAAGTCAAATGCCTAAAGATCAAGGAGATCAAGAGAGAGAATCAACTTTATTCATCTGATTTTGACTGCTCCAACACTTCGTGATACATGTGGTGTTAAGATTTGAACGTGGGTCCTTGCATATGCCAGGAAAGCACGATACTGCTTAGCAACCGATCCAGACCCTCAAGGAGGGTTTTTTTGAGGATTCCTTTGAACAGAGCTACACTATGAGTCCTGCCTGCATCCCACAAAGGGCACTGATATCTAACACAATGCTGAGTGAGATGGTGTATTAGTCCATTTTTCATTGCTATAATGAAATACCTGAGGTAGGATAACTTTATTAAAAAGAATGAGGCATAGCAGAAATAGGTTGGAGTGGGGAAGTGAGGAAGTATATGGGAACTCTCTGTTTACTACTACTCAATTTTTCTGTAAATCCAAACATTTTTTTAAAAATGGCCAATGTGTGTATGTGTGTAAGTATGCTGGGGATCAGACCCAGGTCTTGTGTATACTAAGCATATGCTTAACCATTGAGCTACACCTCCAGCCCTGGTGAAGATTTTTTTTCTGGTAGAGTCCTGAGGTGGCACCAGGTTATCACTGGACAAGAGACACAGTGTGTGTATATGTCTCTTTAGGTTTATCTCTTTTATAAAGCCACTGGGACTCAATATTGGGGGCTGTATCCTAATGCCTTTATCTGACCCCAGTTACCTCCCAAAGGCCTCTAAACATCATAGATTAAATTTCTATACATGAGGACTTGTGGTGGGGGATACTCAAATCATGGTGGAGGGTTTCTCTAGGCCTCTGAGAGCTTGGTGGATGCTCCTGGCCACCTCTGGACTAGTGCCAACCCCCATCTGAGGAAAGTACAGCACCCTATGGCAGCAGAGTGGAGGGCTGTGCTTGGCAGGCAGTTCCTGTCTTTCAATCATGGTCTTTTTAAAGGTAAATGATGCTCAGAGAATGCATGTAGAATCCATAGTAGGAAGGTTGGCCTGAAGTCGATTTATTTTTTTTTTAAATACTGATAATTGAACATAGGGATGCTTTGCCCCTGAGCAGTATTTCCAGTCCTTTAAAACTTTTTTTTTTTTTTTTTTAATTTTGAGACAGGGTCTAAGATACTGAGGTGAGCCCTGAACTTGTGATCCTCCTGCCTCAGCATCTTGGGTCACTGATATTACAGGTGCACTCCTGCCTGACCTGAGATCATTTTAAATGGATTGATAGGATGCCAATAACGAGCAGCCATGTGGAATGGATGAAAGGAAAACCAAGGGTGGTTTAGAAGCAGAGAAAATTCATTGCCTATGGCCAAACATTCCCAGCGAGGGACCTTGAAAGTGTTCACAACAGTCACTTTCAAACACTGTACCCATTAAGCACAACAGATATGACTCCATTTCACCAAAGTACCATTCCAGTACTCCAGTCCAGGAGAAACTTTTCTCTTCCTCCATTCCTCCCCTCCCATACCATGGTTGCAAACTGGGAGAACAGGAGAGGGAGTGGGAACAAGCTCCTTGCCTACAATTCTGCCCAAAGAAGGACTTTGCTGGGGAGTGGGAAAGATTTTATCTATAGAAAGCAGGTTTTATTTCTTAAAATAACAATAGGATGTTCTAGTACCAGAGAGAACAATAAAGGGATGGGTCTGCTTGAGTTGTCATTGCAGGTGGAAGAGGAACACCTATCCTTACCAAACAGATCCTTTTTTCTTTTTTCTTCTTTTGCAATGCTGGAGATAAATCTGGGACCTTGAACATGCTAGGCAAGCACTTTACTAGAGATACACCCCCACCCCAGTATGAATAAACTAAAGAAAAATGCTTAACTTCACCAAGGTAATTATCAAGTAAAAGTTATACATAATAAAGGATGTGTATCTATATAAACTTGAGTACATCTTAGTAATAAAAGAGTAATCTAATTAAAAAGAAGAGTTAAAACATTTAAGCAGACATTTCTCCAAGGATATCTTTTTTCAAAGATAAACAAGTAGCCAATAAGTACATGAAAAGGATGCTCAGTATCTTTAGCCATCTCTAGCAAATCAAAACAATGGGATACCACACCCAGGAGAATGGCTGTAATAAAAAGAGAGAGAATAACTAGTGCTGGTAAGCAAGTGGAAAACTGAAGCCGTCAGTCATTGCTTTTGGGAACGTAAACTGGGGCCATAGCTGCAAACAGTCTGGTAATGCTTTAGAAGACTAAACACAGAGTTACCATATGACCTGGTAATTCTACTCCTAGGTATATTACCAAGAAAAATTAAGAAGTGTTCAAAAAAGCCTGTACTTCAATGTTCACAGCAGCATTACTCTTTTTCTTTTTAAGAGACAATGATAATTTTATTTATTTATTCATCTGATCTTAGTTGTTCCAACACTTGGTTGTGTATGTGGTGCTGGAGTTCGAACCCAAGTCCTCATGAATGCTGGGCAAGTACACTACCTATGAGCCACTGCTCCAGCCCCAGCAGCATTACTCATAATGGGCAGTAAGTAGGAACCCAACTGTCCAGCAACTGAGCAGATCAACAAAATTTGACACATCAATACAATGGGGGTATTATTTCACGATAAAAAGGAAGTGAAGATTAAAGTTTGATTTCATTGATATGTCTACAATAGGTAAATATATAAAGACAATTAAGTGTCTGTATATGATTAGTAAAGGGTAGAGGGTGAGGGGACTATTAAAGAGAACTGAGGTATTTTTTTTGTTTTGCTTTTTGGAGCTGGGATTGAAATGTTCCAAAATAGATTGTAATGATGTTTACATGTGAATATACTAAAAAACAACGAATTGCACACTTTCAATCTGCAAGTTATATTGAAGTTATATTGTATGTAAATTTAAAATGTTATGCATGTCTGCTAGCAGACCTGTATTTTTTGGTACTAGGGATGGAACCCACAGGAACTTTACCACTAAGCTACATTCCCAAACATTTTTAATTTTTGATACAGGCCTCCCTCGGTTGCCCAGAAGAACTTGCTGAGAACTTGGGATTCTTTTGCCTCAGTCTCTGGGTGTCACTGGAATTCCCTGATTTAGTCACTAGGACCAGATGCATTTTACCTTTTCTTGGCAGTTACTAACACTGCCACTCAAGAAATATTTCAGGAGGAATAGCACATTTTTATACTGTTGCTGATGTTTATACAATGTTTCAAAGTATTATGTAAATTTCAAAGCTTTTTTTTTTTCTTAACGGACTGCAGCAGTTCCTTAGTGTTTCATTAGCAAACCTGAAGGTGATCCCAAGGAGGTGATAAGAAATTATTACTGGTTCATAATGTAAAAGCTGCAGTAAAATAGGGAAAGTCCAGCAAATAAGCAGATAAATAAAGTCTGTCTTGCTAAATTTTATCTAGAGCTAGAGCTGTGCTCAAGTGCATCTGCCTTACATTGCTCCTGCCCTTGGAGAGAAGGAATACACTCATACATTTTACGACCAGCACCACTATGGGAGCCTGATTCCCAAAGGGCCACGTAACAGTACAGCAGTGAGGGTCAGTTGAGGGGCAAGAAACTAAAGAACTGAGATTCCTTTTCTGAGCAAACATAACGATGAGGCCAGTGGGATTTTCGCTTCAGGATATTGGACTCAGTCTCCTTAAATACTTCTAACCAGAAGGTTTGAGTTAGACGGGTGTCCCATGACCACGTTCTCAAAAGCGTTTAGCTTAACCGTCTTCCAGGCTCTGAATTCAGGGATCTAGGTTTAGGACCCTGGGAGCCCAACACTCATGCTTGGAAAATGGAACATATTAGGGACATAACAGCCAAGCCCCTTCCAATTGGAGGGGCTGGATGCCACAGGGCTTCTTTACCTGGCTAAGCAAAACTACTCAAGCTCTCTGAAAAGAGGATCTCGGTTTTCCGATTGGGACTCGGACTCCTGGTTGGCTACAGAACCCCTAGCCACTGTATGATTTAGTGACGTCTTCGCTAAGGCCCACGGAAGCGGCCCAGAAACCTTAGTTGCTTTCCAGGGGAGAGACTAGTGCGACCCAGACAGGGCCTGGGGCGTTCCCCGTGGGGCGTGGCGCGTCTGACTCAGGGCCGCCGCGGGCAGGAGCGCAGGTGAGCAGCCCGAGCCGGGCTCGGCAAGGCTGTCCCGGCGCCTCCGCCTCCGCGGCGCCCGCGCTGCGCTCCACCCAAGCCCGGGGGACGGGCGGGGGCTTTGGCCCACCGCCTTTGGGCTCCGAACCCGAGGGGACGACGGCGTGGGAGCCCCGGGACTGTGTGGCCGCGCCGGCCCCGGCAGAGTACGCGGAGGCGCGGAGGCTGCCACCGCCCGCGGGCGCTGGGCGCGGCGGCCGCGGGAGCCGCAGGTGGTTCCCCGGGCCGGCCCTTTTCTCCTCCCCCTTTCCTTTCTTTCGCCTCCCCTCCCTCTCGCCCGGTGTCGGGCCGCACTTCCCCCGCTTCCTCCTCCCTCTCCAATCGGGAGGGAGGGAAGGAGCCACCGGCTCTTTCCTGCCTGCCTGCAAACTTCAGCGGGACTCGCGGCTCCACTCCCCGCCAGGGCCACTGCCGCCCGCCCGAGCTGCTCCTGGAACATCCTCTCGCGGCGCGGCAGGGCAGTCCCGCCGGGTGGGAGGACGCCACCCGGCTCGGACCCCCGATCTCTTTTCCGCGGCTCCCCGCCTGCCCGCCCGCGAGTCCGCTCCTCTGTCGGTGCGTCCTTCCTGCCTGGCCTCTCCCCCGCCGGCTGGAGCCGCTGCGCTTCCCCTCGGCGTCCCGCCGCTGCCCCGGACCTTTCTTTGTGTTGCATGCAGACTCGCGCCCCGCGCCGACGGGGGGCGGATTAAGGGCTGCTCTCGCCTGGGGCGGCCCGCGGCGCCGCCTGCCGGAGCCGCCCCCCGCCCCGCGCCATGCCCTTCCACCAGAGGACCGTGGAGCCCGCGCGGCTGCGCCGGCCGGAGGCAGCCGAGGCCGGGGCCGCGGGCGCGCCGCTCTTCCGCTCTCTGGAGCAGGTCAGCTCGCAGACCCTGGTCTGCCTGTTGGCGCAACTGGCCGACCTGTCGCGCTGCGCCGGGGACATCTTCGGCGAGCTCGAGGGCCAGGCGGCCGCGCTGGGCCACCGCACAGCCGAGTTGCACCGCCGCCTCGACGCCCTGCACACCGCCGCCGCGCGCCTGGACCACCGCCGAGTGAAAATCCGTGAGTGGCCGGCGGGTCGGGGGAGGGGAACGCGGCGGGAGGCGCGGCCAGCTGCTCCCTGCCGCCCCCTGGCGGCGCGGGTTCCGCTCTCTGTCCGCCGTGTGAGCCTGGAACCCTGCGAGTGTCGGGTTCTGGGGTGGGGGCAGCCTGACCCCAAAGGTAGGCAGCGCAGGTGGCAGGCGCCTGTGGCGCCCTACGACTCTCGGCTCCTGGGAGAGTCTATCTTGGAATGGGCGCGGAGTGTGGCTACTGGGCTGGCCGCATCCCACTGTTCCGTCCTTTCTCTGTGTGTCCCGGGACGCTGAGTGAAAGAGCCATGGGTGCTACAGATTGAGGAACAGCCTTGGGAAAGTGTCAGGGGAAGGTAGCCTGTTCGAGAAGCAGGGTGGAACGCATACATGGATATATGGAATGGTTACAATTCTTTAGACTTCCGGAGGACCGGTTTTTAAAAGTCTGGGAATCTCAGCAAGCGTTGGGACTACTTGTTACCTCTCTGTCCGGGATGTATTGTACCTGTGCTCTCACTGCTGGATGAAACAGATTTTTAGTTCAGGAGTTTTACTTTTGGCCGAGACTTTTGTTTCTTCTCCCAAACTGGCCCACCAGCTCTTTGTCATTCAGAGGACCTTGTCCTTGAACTGAGACTCTCAATCCATTCATCTTTGTCTGACCTCCATCTACCCTGAAAATCAAGACTATGTCCTAACATAGTGATCTCCCTAAGCACCCATTTCATCTCAGTAGCTTAACTGGCTTTGGTGAATGAAGCAACTGGAATTTCCTGCTGTCTCAAAGCAGAGAAGCTTTCTCTGTGATGTCTATGGTTTCTCCCTTTTGAGTACGTGGACTTGGTCATAATCCTGAGTGTAAAGTGAAGATGGTTGATGGATTGCACAGTGGGAGGGGAGATATTGGTGTAACACGACGATTTCAGCAGCTCTGGATGAAATATTGCCTCACTTAGAATCACTTCATATGCAATCCTGAATAGCTCGTTTTCCAGCTTACTAGAGAAACTTGGGTATATTTTAAATATTTTACAGCCTAAGAGTTCAAACTGTCAGTAAGTTAATCCCAGTGAGATTGCTTGCTGTAATAATCTTTCTCCAAATTGTGCAGTTATGATGTGATGGTCTTACATTTTTATAGTTCACCTCTTTGTGCTGTCAACACATCCTTATAAGCTGTGGACAGCTCCTAACCACCTAGGTGAGTGGGAGGAGATGAGGATGGGAATGGGTGATGTCATGGAGTTGGGATGCAATTGGAATATATCTACTTAATGTGAAAAATGACCTGGTGCATAAGGATGTATTGTTCTAGGGGAATGTCGTAGTCAACATGGTGATCACTAGTCGCTATGTCTTTTCTGTAGGATGTGTGTATATGGGTGAATGAGAATTTCACCCTTGACCAACAATGTGATGAAGCAAATCTGATTGCTGGATGAACCGATCTATTGTGGGAATTAAAAACAAGAGGAAACACATTTTATTTAATGGAATGAAGTGCTGCCTGATTCTAGAATCAGAAAAGAAAGCCAGTTAAGATCTTGATTTGTATTTTTGGTGGTACTAAGGATTGAACCCAGTGGTGCTTTACACTGGGCTACATCCCCAGCCATCCCCTTGCTCTTTTTAAATTTGGGGATAGGGTCTTGCTAAGTTGCCCATGCTATCTTGCACTTACAGTCCTCCTGCTTCAGCCTCCCAAGTTGCTGAGACTGCGGGTGTGCACCATTGCATGCATCTCCAAAGCTCTTTTTGATTTTTTGGTACTGAGGATTGAACCAGGGTGGCACTTTGCTGCAGGAGCTGAATTACTAGTTCTTTGTTTTTTTAATTTTAATTTTGTATTTTGAGACAGACTCTCTCTTTGTGGCTAGTCTGGCCTCCAGTTTGCCAAAGCTGGCCTGGAACTTGTGGTCCGACTGCCCAGTCTCCCCAGTAGCAAGGATTACAAACCTAGGCCACTGTGCTCTGCCACATAATCTTTAAACTATTACTTTTATTTATTTCAATGCCTTTAAATAAAAATAAAATAAAATGAATAAATGAGCTGTACGTATAGCTCAATCTCCAGCATCACTAGGCAGCTGATGCCACAGATGAGGGAATGGGGGTGTGGGGAGGGAAAGCAAAACCAAGAAAAATTCCCTGAAGGTCAGGAACTGCTTTGCTAGTTTTGTTGTGCATTTAAATACATGACCTTTCTCTCCTTTATATACATTTGTCCCAGTAGGCTATACTGTTCATAGTCAGACATTCCCCAAATTCTCTAAGTTAACTAAGGTTGTTCTTATTAGAATGACTGAAATAATTCTTTTCAAAACTTTTAACTAGTTTGAATCTTAAATGGCTTTGATTTTATACCAGAAATCCTGGCTGATCATTTTTTTATGATCATGAAAGAAGGCTTTCATTGAATGTAATTATGCCTAAGAGTATGAGTATGTATACGGAAGAAAGCTGAACTGTAAAGACATTATTAGCTTTTGTGGGCTTTTTTTCTACCTTTGCTTAACTTTTTTATATGCCAAAAAGCAAGGAACTGCCTATGCATTCTTTCGATTTAGCATCTCTTAGGATTCTTTAAAAATAACATCTGGAGCAGTGGTTCAATGGTCGAGCGCTTGCCTGGCATGCACGAGGACCCAGGTTTGAACTCCAGCACTGCATGTACAAGTAAGTGTCAGAAAAACAAAGCCAAATGAAAAATAAATAAAAATTGATTCTCTTTTTTCTTAAAAAAAAGCCTGAAACCTGTCCTGTGTAAATGTTACAATTTTGTTTTTGAAAGAGACGGATAGAGAGAGAGAGAGAGAGAGAGAGAGAGAAAGAATCAATTTTATTTAGTTTTTCATGTGGCTTTCATTGCTCAACACTTCATTTTGTACTTGGTGCTGGGGTTTGAACCCAGGGCCTTGCATATGCCATGCAAAAGCCATAACTGCTAAGCCATTGTTCCAGTCCCTGAAAGCTACAATTTGAAGTTATTTTGGTCCTATTTTAGGCAGGTCTTCAGAATAACATTCTCCTTTAGTATGTGTGGACATGTAGACCCTTAGACTTGGAATTGACTGTAAAGGCCATTTGTCTATTTCATGAACACTAACCAGAGAGGAAATCCAGAGGCTGAAGGAGTTGAAGTGGTTCACCTTGGGTTATGAGGTGATTGGTAATACTTCCCACCTGAACCCAAACCTTCAGATTGATCTGCCTGCTGTCCCACTACGTGTGAAGCTTGCCTTTAGGAGTGTGTCCAAATAGGAACCAAGTGTAGATACTGTCCGTAAACCATCTTAAAGGTCCCCATGATTTCATGCTTGTCAGATAAACCTTTCAATGTGTCTCCCAAGGAGCAAGCAACATTCCAGCTGCTTCTCAAAAGCCAGGAGACAGAAGGAGACAGCGTAGTCATTGCCTGATGGAGCTCTTCCATCATATTTCAGTGAAATAATTTTTAAAAGTATAGACTGTCTTTGCAGTACTGAAACAAACAACATTTTAGTTCTATGGACCAGTCTTTTCAGTCTTGGTGATTATTAGGAATATTTTATCAAAATTGTTATGTTTTTAGAGTTGTAACAGATAATAATAGTACTTCTTCCCCAAAGCTTTCATAATTATTCTTCCTGACAAAAAGCACCAAGAGGGCTTTCTACCCAACGTCATGGGTAGAAAGTCATCCAAAATAGATTTTTTTTTTCATCACAAGTGGGAAGAAGTGCACATTACTATTCACCTAATCACTGAAGACTCCTCTGATATTTTCTTTGACATCCCCAGGTTGGTGAAAGTGTTCCCATGACACCCCACCCACCCCACGATGGGTGTCAATATCTTCATCACCCCGTTTACTAGGGGCACTGAAATTGTATATCCATGTCAGCTGCCATCTGCCAGATAGCAGGCTCCTGGAGGCTAAGGGTAGCTACAGCTTTGTTTTTCTAGGCACAAGTTGGTGCCTGGGGGTTGGAGGGGTGGCTCAGCTGTTAAGGCATTTGCCTGGCATGCGTGAAGATATGGGTTTGAACCCCAGCACCGTGTACACAATGAAGTGTTAGAGCAACAAAAGCCACATGAAAAACTAAATAAAGTTGATTCTCTCTGTCACTGTCCCTCTTTCTTTAAAAACAAAACAAAACAAAACCAAAACCGGAATGGTGCCTGGAATGTAATACCTCAATAGATGTTTGATCCGAACTCATAAAAATGTTTCCTAGTGCCTTTTGTTTTTGAGAGAACAAGAGGGATAGTGAGAGAGGGAGAGAGAGAATCAATTTTATTTATTTTTTTCATTTGGCTTTTGTTGCTGTGACTCTTCATTGTGTATGCGGTGCTGGGGTTTGAACCCACGTGCGCATGCCAGGTCAGTGCTGTAACCCTTCAGCCACTGCTCTAGCCTTCTTAGTGCCTTTTGTCAGGAAGAATAACTATTATTATCTGTAACAAATCTAACTGAGCAGGACAATTACTTGAAAAGTTTAACATTTATAAAGTTTTGCACTTAGCTGCCAAAATCTCCTTTCCGTAAAAGTCAGACTTCATTAATTTTGCTGACAAAAAATAAGGCCTCATTGAAAATAGTGAACAACAGCTAGAAATGTGAATAGTTATCTGGGCTCTGTAAACAATCAAGAGACTCTGCTGTGCAGAAACTAATGGACACCGAACCTGATAGTCTGTTTTTATTTTTAAGTCTGTGTGTGTGTGTGTGTGTGTGTGTGTGTGTGTGTGTGTGTTTGGGTTTTGGTACCAGGGATTGAACCACTTAACCACTGAGCCACATCCCTATCCCTTTTATTTTTTATTTTGAGACAGGGTCTCACTAAGTTGCTTAGGGCCTCACTAAGTTGTTGAGGCTGTCCTTGAACTCACACCTCCTGCCTCAGCCTCCCAAGACGCTGGGATTATAGGCATGTTCTACCACGCCTGGCTTAAACGGCTTTATTGAGATAAAATTCTCAAACTATATAATTCACCCATTTAAAGTATAGTTCTGTGGTTTTTAGTGTATTTACAGTTGTGCAACATCACCACACTTTTCATCATTCCAAAAGAAATCCTCATATTCATTTGCAGTTATTCTTCATTTCCTTTTTAGCCCTCTTACCTCTAAACAACCCAGAGCATACTTTCTGCCCCTGTAGATTTGACTATTCTGTACATTCCGTACAAGTAGAATCATACAAAATGTGGTCTTGGTTGTGGCTTCCTGTAGTTAGGACAGTGTTTTCTAGTTTATGATCTTTCTTTCTCGTGGTGCTGGGGATTGAACCCAGGGCTTCATGCATGACAAGCAAGTGCGCTACTACAGAGCCACATTCCCAGCCCCATGATTTCTTTCTTTTTTTGATTAATATTAACACTACTCAGTTCTTTCATGATCAAAAAAACATGTTGCAGCCCGGCACTGTAACTCACACCTGTAATCCCAGCAACTCAGAAGGTTGAGGCCAGAGGATAGCAAGTTCAAAGCCAGCCTCAGCAATTTAGCAAGGCCCTGAGCAACTTAGCAAGATCCTGTCTTAAAATACAAAATAGCAAGGGCTGAGGATGTGGCTCAGTGCTTAAGCACCCCTGGGTTCAATCCCCAGTACCAAAACAAACAAACAAACAAACAACCATATGGTGGAACACCCTTGTAATCCAATCTTCTCTGGAGGTGGAGGCAGAAGGAATGCAAATTGAGGCTAGCCTCAGCTACTTAGCAAGACCTTTCTCAAATTAAAAATTTTGAGGGGCTAGAGTGGTGGCTTAGTGCCTGGCATGCGCAAGTACCCCAAGTTCAAACCCCAGCACCACGTACACAACGAAGTCTCTGAGCCACAAAAGCCAGGTGAAAAGCTAAATAAAAATGACTTCTCTCTCTCTCTCTCTCTCTCTCTCTATATATATATATATATATATACACACACATATATATATATGTATATATATATATATAAATAGAAGAATAAAATGAAATGGTCAGGCACGGCGGTGCACACCTATATTCCCAGTAATAGCTCGGGAGGCTGAGGCAGGAGGGTTACAAGTTCAAAACCAGCCTCAACAACTGAGTTTAATTCCTGGTACCAATAAATAGGTAGATAAATAGAATAAAATGAAATGGCTTGAACCTAACTAGGCACTTAGTAACTTATTTAATCATTTAATTCAGTTTTTCCTCAAATTGGTTTATATCCTAGGATGAATGAATTCTGCAGAAATTGAAGTTCAGTATCAAGAGGATGACGCCCTTGACCATGTTGGCTCTTGCATGTGGGTTGCAATGATGGTGTGCTTTTTCAAAATGTGTACTTCAGTAGAACTTCAGAGAAATGCAGTAGAGGAGCTGGAGCTTGCTTTGAATGGGGAACTCAGAGCAGAGGACCTAGAGGTCCCAGCCATCAGTCCCTTTCCTTGTTGGATGGGTGGCGTGTGTAAAAGCCTTTAGCATCAGCCATTACTGGTAACAGGGTCTAGGCAGCAGCACAGCTCTGACATCCATAGTATACTCTCTTTGCCCTGACTTTGTATTGTTTTCTGATACTGATGGCAAGCATTGGCCCAGTTGCTGTAGGCAAAGAAGTGTACATCAGCTCTCCGTGGTGGATGCTGCTCTATTATTTCTGTGTGACGGCTGATACAAGGAAGGCATAAGTAATTTGTTTGCTCACATTTAAAGCTCCAAGCAGTGGAGCCGAGCTTTGGTCACAAGTGGGGCTGCCTGTAGGGCTAGCCTGCCCTGTGTGGCCCTGTCTCTGTACTACCTGAACCACCTCCAAATCCTGACATTCCCAGTCTCAGATGAGGGAGACCCATGTCAAGAAATATGGCAAAGCCTGTCAAGTATCTGAGGTAAAAACACAAGAAGTCTTTTGGGCGTTTCCCTTAGCTGTTTTGAAACCTCTCACACTACTAGCAGATGGCCAGGAAACCTGAGCTGGGCATCCGCAGTGCTTGCTGAGCACAGGGCCAGGCACACAGCTAACATCAACTGAGCATTTGCTGTTTCTGCCTCAGCGACAGAAGAGGCCACGGCAGCACTGCATGCACTTAGCTCTGGGTGGCCATGGATGGTCATCCAGGGAGGCTGGGTCACCGAAACCCAGAAGATGAAAGCTGACCAAGTCCACAGCAGACTAAGGTGTTCTGCACAGGAATCTGTAAGTATCTATAGTTCCCAATAAGCACATGTGAAGGGCCTGGCTTTCTCTCTGCCTAACAGGGACTTGGCTTGGGAGCTGGAGAACCAGCCCTTCTCCTAGGCCCTATGTGGATGTCCTCTTTCACCTCCATTTCCTCCTATTGTGGGGACTGGAGAGCAGGCTCAGTCCCATTTAGCTTCCTAGCTGTGGAAGCCCTGTCCCTTCTGCCTCCCTTGCCTGGGCAGTGGCAGGGCGGCAGGGGAAGAGGTGAACCCAGTTTCACAGTCCCACTCAGGTCTTGATGGTGGACTCAGCCCTCAGCTTTCCTTGCTCCTCTTGGAATACCGGCAACTGTTAGCACATTTCATCCAGCTCCGTTTCCCACACATTCTGAGTCATCACATTCATCAGGGGCTTGGCCAAGAACAGATTCCCAGACCCCGCCTCTGGAGAGTCTGAATCAGCCTGGCTGGGGCGAGGCCTCTCTTGGCCTCACTAACACGTACCCCCAGGTGATTGTGATAAACCCGGTTGTGGAAACCCTGGTCTTTGTTGCTGTGGGTTTGGAATCTTTCCATTGAGGTGGCAGAACATTCATCCATTCATGATGCATATTTTAGTGCTAAGTTGTGAGATCACGAAATGGATCCAGCAAGGTCCTTCCTTCAGGTGTGTGGCACGATTCTATGGATATAATTAAATAATAAGGAACAGAATGATCCATTCTTTGTAACACTTCCAGAAGAAAATATTTTTTTTCCTTTTTTTGGTACTAGGGATTGAACCCAGGGGCACTTAATCACTGAGCCACATCCCCAGCCCTTTTTATATTTGATTTTGAGACAAGGCCTTGCTAAGTTGCTGAGGCTGGCTTTGAGTTTGCAAATCCTCCTGCCTCAGCCTCTTGAGCCGCTGGGGTTACAGGCATTGTGCCACCACACCTGGCTCTAGAAAAAAATCTTAATTCCAAATTTCCACTTTAGGTGACATCAGATTTTTAAAAAGCCTACCTATAAGTGGAATGGTGGTACTCCCACACAAATAAAATATGATTTTTAATGTTTATAGCATATTTTGTTCTAAAAAAAATTCTAAAAAACAAGTAGAAACCCTTCAGAGATCAAATTTCTTGCACCCTGTGAAATGGTGACAATTTTCTTATGTTACTACCATTTTATTTTCACTCACTCATCTGATTTCTTTCATAAGAATTTTCTACCCATGATGGGCTGGAGTGGTGCTTGGTGGTTAAGGTGCTTGCCTGGCATGTGTGAGACCACGGGTTTGAACCCCAGCACCACGTACACAACAGAGTGTTGGAGCCAGCAAAAGCCACATGAAATGCTGAATAAAAATTGATTCTCACTTTTTCTCTCTCTCTTAAAAATTTTTTTTCTACCCATGTAGAAAAACAATATTTCACTTTGAAGGGACAGATGACTGAGAATATTCCTGCAAGGAAATCTTTTATTATATTTTCCTCTCCTTTTGCCCCCTTCTGATTAAACATTGGTCAAGTCTTTGTTCCTGAGGATTGTGTAGTAACTAGCTGGTTTGTAGTGAAGTGTGTGGGCTTTTTGGCCGCATCAGCCGTCTATACAGTGTCCCAGGGCTCCCGCTGCCATGTGTAGCCAAGGCAGATAGCTGTGCGCCATCAGATTGGGCCTCATTCCGTGGCACCCCGAAGTTTCCCAGTTGATGCGCTAGCCTTAGGGAATGCATCTAGGCGAGGACACCAGCCTACCTTTTTCAGGATATCCCAGTTGTGCTAATTAGCAGCTGGTGGACTCTCAGCTCCAGGCAGCCTGTGCTCTTCACCTCTGGAAAACCCTAGCATAATTTTTCATTTATTCTATTGAATAGACAACGCATTTATAGGGTTCAAAAATATGCGTAGCAAAGGCTGTGCAGTGAGAAGTCCCCTGCGTTCCTCATCCTTCTGCCTTGTCCCTCCCTCCTCCCCCGCCAGATAACCACTTTTGTTAGTTTTCTGTATTCTTTCCTTTTTTTTTTTTTTAATAGAGAGAGGGTCAATGAGAGAGAGAAGGAGAGAGGAAAAGAGAATCGATTTTATTTAATTTTTCATGTGGCCTTTGTTGCTCCGACACTTTGTGTACGTGGTGCTGCAGTTCGAACTGTGTCCTCGCTCATGCCAGGCAAGCACTGTAACCACTGAGCCACCACTCCAGCCCCTCTGTATTCTCTCAAGGGTTCTTGGTGCAAACAGAAACATTATTTGGTGTTATTTTCCCTCCATTTGTCCATGCATATAATTTCTGGATTGTCCTGTTTTTCTTCTCCATATGAAATCAAAATATTATTTTCTTATTGCTTATTTTTAGCCAATTTCTTTTTATTTGTTTGTGAAATCCCAGTTATTTATTTATTTATTTGGTAGTGGGGATTGAACCCTGGAGTCCTTAACCACTGAGCCACATCCCTAGTCCTTTTTATTTTTTGTTTTGGGACAAGCTTTGGCTAAATTGCTGAGATTGGCTTGGAATTTGTGATCCTCCTGCCTCAGCCTCCTGAGTTGCCAGGATTATAGGCATACACCACTATGCCTGGCTAAAATCCCAGTTACTTTTTTTTTTAAGAGAGAGAAACAGTTTTTCTTTTTATTTATTTTTTCATCTGGTCTTTGTTTCTCTGACAGTCAGTTGTTATGAGGTGCTGGGGTTTGAACCCAGGTCCTTTCAGATGCCAGGCAAGTGCTTCAGTCATTGAGCCACCACTCCAGTCCTCTCAGTTAATTTTGTTCTCACTTGTGCAAGCAACTGAGTTTAGGGAAAATAAGATTAATTATTATTAGAGATAGACTTAAACTGTGTTTGTTTGTTTTTTAAATATGGTACCTGGGACCTAACCCAGGGTCTCATTCCTGCTAGGCCAGCACTCTACCACTGAGCTACACCTTCAGTCCTTGTTTAACTCTTTATTAAAATTTTTTATTTCAAATGCTTTGATTTTTGAGTATATTTTAAATATGAACTTCCCAAGAGATAATTAAGCATTTCCTGTATGTATTAAGAAAGGAAAAGCAGGAGGGACTTGTGTTAAATGTCTGTGATAACTTAGCAAGTTGAGTTTATTTAAAAAGTCAGCAGTATCTCCTTTTTCCCCTTGGAGAGCAGAGTGCAGAATGT
This sequence comes from Aplodontia rufa, assembly GCA_004027875.1. Lineage (NCBI taxonomy): Eukaryota > Metazoa > Chordata > Mammalia > Rodentia > Aplodontiidae > Aplodontia > Aplodontia rufa. Next base: position 3,272 of record PVKS010032875.1, on the reverse strand, counting down.
GAATTACTTCCTCACTTGGGAGGGGGTAATCATGATCTAGGACTTGATTTAAATTTTAGTGGAAAAATATTTTACTTTGAGATGGTGAAATAGAGTTTGCTGAGTAAATGCATTTGATCATGAGGTCTACTTGGTCTATTTAATTTTGCTGGGTTGGTTATAACTTCCTGGCTAAAGAAAGATGACCATTTGAATGAAGCCACTGTGGTTGTTGGAATTATTTTACCCTAGTTGTTATCCCAAGATCAAAGCAAAGATTTGTGCTGAATTAGTGCAGAAATGACTGCTTTATCTGACTCAGAAACATAATCTTTGAATCACATAGCCTACCACGTCAATTTTTGTGTAAATAAAAGTAAATTAATTTTTTTTTTTTTTTTTTTTTTTTGCAGGGTTCCGTGTCCCATGCCTGTAATCCCAGTGACTTGGGAGGCTGAGGCAGGAGGATCGAAAATTTGAGGTCAAGTCTCAGGAATTTAGTGAGGCCCTAAGCAATTTAGTGGGGATGTGGTTCAGTGGTTAAACGTCCCTGGGTTCAATCCCCGGTACAAGAAAGAAAAAACAATTTTTTTCAGTCAGTCTTATAGATTGTGGCATAAAATGGTTCTGATTCTAAAATAAGATATAATCCTAATGTATAAAATGCATAAAATATAAAGGAAAAAATCACAACTTAGAGAATGTCATCATATTTCTTCTTTTTGCTATTGTATCTTGTGATTGGCTCTGTTTTCATAGCTGCTGCTTCTTCCCTCCCCCACCCAGCCCTTTGTTTTTCTGTGCTGGAATTGAACCCAGGATCTCTGGATTGCTAGGCAAGTGCTCTACCACTAAGCCCAATTGATGGCACTTTTAGTACAACTGGGGGCATCATTCTTGGTATGTAGTTTTGTATTCTGATTTTTTTTAAGCCTTATCTTATACTGTGAGAATTTCCCACATGCCAGAAACATCCAGACTGAAATAGGAGAGGCACTGGGGGCCTCTCTCTGATAATCTCTATCTTGCTTTGGCCTTTTGGTGTTCTCAGGGGCCTGTATTTTCACATAGGAGTATCAAGTGGGCAGAGGTTTGTTATTCTTATGACATTTCCTTTGGTTTACTTTTCCAAGTGTTTAATTCATTGTGAACCTTTAAATTGCACTTACGAGTATAGGACTAGATGTATGGAAGTTCTTTTAGTGAGGTATACTGCTAAGTCTTGCAAGGTACCCACCATCTTCTGGAAAAAAGTAACCATATTTTAGGTTAAAGATCGTATACTCATAAGACAGTTTAGTGTCTTTACAGTTAACGGATCATTGAGTCAAGATGGTTGTTTTCTCCTTATTGATTTCTTCTTCTATTTTTTTTTTTTTAAAGAGAGATGGAGAGTGAGAGAGAAAGAGAATCAATTTTATTTATTTTTTCATCTGGCTTTTGTTTCTCTTACCCTTAGTTGTGTAGTTGTGTATGTGGTGCTGGGGTATGAACCTGGGTCCTCACGCATGCCTGGCTACCTCTACAACTTCTGAGCCACCCAGCGCTCCAGCCCTTGTTTTTTGTTTTTTTTTTTTTTTTTTTTTTTTTTTTTTTTTTTGTGGCAGTTCTAGAGATTGAACCCAGGGGTGCTCTGCCACTGAGCTCCACCCCCCGGAGACCTTTTTTTAAAATTTTGAGACAGGGTGTTGCTCAGTTGCCCAAGGGCTGACCTTGAACTTGTGATCCTCCTGCCTCAGCTTTGCCAGTACCTGGGATCACAGGTATGTGCCGACACTTTCAACTTTGTTATTTGTTTGTTAGTTGAGCAGTATGCCTATTGTATTAATAAATGGTACTTCTTTTCCATTACACTTATATTTCTTTTTTTCCCTTAGAAAGCAAATAAACTGGACTGGGCATGTAGCTCAGTGGTAAGAGCGCTTGTCAAACATGTGCGAGGCCCTGGGTTCCATCCCCTGCACAGCAAAACAGCAACCGCAAACAACCAAGTCTCCCCCGCCCCCTTCCCCGGTCACCAAAATGGCAATCAGACATCTGTCTCTAGTCTTGTCACCTTGGTAGGTGCCTGCTTTGGCAACATATGGGGTCTGTTTACATGTAGTTCAAAAAGATTTTAAAACAAAGTTCATCTATCTCTGCAACTTCGTTTCTTGTTTTGTGGGAATGTAATTAAAGATGAGTCTTAAGCTTAGATCTCTTACTTTAAATGTTGCACAGTTGAATTGAAAAATACATAGGCTATGAAGAGTAGGAGGCCTGTTGGCTAATTAAAGGTGGCAGGAGATGGGGGTGTATAATGGGTGGGAGAGAGATCTTTGAGGCCATGAGTACTTTTTTCAAAATCTAAACTTGTTTGCAAATTGCAAGGCTTGATGAACAATAATTATTAATCATTTATATTAACATTTGTAGGTTAGCATTTATAGGAATACTATGTGCGCATTTTATTTAATCCTAGTAAAAGTGGCACCCGAAAGGCATGTTACTGACTCCCTCCATTTTGCTAAAGAGGAAACTGGCTCTGAGAGGTAAAACCTTTGTTCAAGGTCATACAACTGGTAAGTGATGAAGTCAAATTACAGCGTAGCTGAGTGCTTACTACCTCATTAATGTGCTTAAACACTATATGGGTAGAGTTGTATCTTGGTATCTGTGGGCGACTGGTTCTGGGACCTCTAGATATCAAAATTTACAGATAATCAAATTCCTTGTATAAAATGGCACATTATATATCCTAGTGGCTCAGGAGGCTGAGGCAGGAAGATTGCAAGTTTAAAGCCAGTCTCAGCAATTTATCGAGGCCCTAAGCAACTTAGACCCTTTGAATTCAACTCCTAGTATTAAAAAAAAAAAAAGGCACTTTTTCTCCCCATTTTCGATGTGATTGGTTGAATCCATAGAGGTAGAACTCATAGAGAGAGCCCACTGTACATGTATATTTTTAATTTCTTTATGAATCTTGTTTTCTTTTTTGGCGCTGGGAATTAAACTCAGGGGTGCTTTACCACTGCACTATGTCTCTAACCCTTTTTATTTTGGGATGGGGTCTTGCCAAGTTGCTGAGTTTGGCCTTGCACTTGCAATAGTCTTGTCTCAGCCTCCCTTGTGGCTGGGATTATGGTGTGTGCCACTGTGCCCAGCTTTTTTTCTGAACTTTTTTTTTTTTTTAAAGAGAGAGGGACAGTGAGAGGCACAGGGAGAGAATCACTTTTTGTTTAGTTTTCAATATGGCCTTTGTTGCATTGAGACTTTCGTTGTGTCTGTGGTGCTGGGGTTCAAACCTGTATCCT
>PVKS010032874.1:0-22191 GCA_004027875.1 Aplodontia rufa | reverse complement strand
AAAAAAAAAAAAAAAAGAGGGTCTTTGTTGACCTGGGGACCTTGGGTTCACTTAAGTGAATAAGAAATAAGCTCCCATTGTGTTAAATGGCTGAATTTTGATGTTTATTAAAGTAATACTACATTTGATAAACACTGCCAAGGAACTATGGAAACACATGTAGAAGCCAGATCCTGATAAGCATGCTAATTTGAACTGTCCCACTTTTTCCATAAATCTGTCTACTATACAGGTATTTTTAGAGTCTCTTCCTTTGATTTTCCTTTCATTCCCTTATTATTTCTACCTAGATGATCAGTCTGATCATCTGTTACAAATGAACTGTAATATTATCCTAATGTAAGGCTTGGTGGAAAAAAAATGATCCTTTGTCAACATCATGTTTATTCCTGCCTCCTTAGTTGACTATACTTTGTCACTGCTTGTCCATGTCAACTCTAAACAAGCTTCTCTTCCCAGGGAGGGAAAAATCTAACCACTGTTTCCTAAAGCGAGCAACAAAGAAGACTCATGGTGCACTCTCAGAAAGTGAAGGAAAATATATTGCTCCTTTTAAGAAAAAATGCATACTCTGATCAGTCAAGGAAAAGACCATTTTAGTTTCTTGGAAATTGAGATTAAAATATATTTAGAACTGTTTTATGAGGCAAATGGCCCCAAAAACTTTCACATAAAGCTCAATCTTCAGAACAGATGTTTAGAAAAGGACCATTCCAAGAAACCGACATTTTCGAAAGAGAAGTAGGTTGGAAAAAATCTTATCTCCGTGGTTCTCCAGCTTGCCTGCAGCACTAGTGAGCATCATCGAGAGGTAGGACTTCAACACAAACTGATCTGGCAAAGGGTAATTGAAACGGATTAAGCGTTTCAGGAAATCATCCCAAACACCTTGCAGTACTTGGTTTCACATATTAGCTTCTTCTGTAACACAACATCTTCCATTACATTCTTTAGTTCTATGCTACTTCAGATTGATATAATTACTACAATTTCTCAGAAGGTCTCCATTTCTTTTATATTCAAGAGATCACAATGTACTCACGATGGCTTTTTCACTAACAAAAGTCGCAGCATGGACTTCAGTCGGGTAGTACAAGGGAGAATACCTTCTCCTGCGTCAGAACCCACTTTACTCAGAAGGAGAATGCAGTTACCCAAAGGATCTTCTGGGTCGGCATAACCCTAAGAATTTTTTTGAAAGAGAAATAATTATTGTTCAATTTTGTATATATTAGCTCTTCAACCAATTATATTGGCTTCTTATGCAAATCAGAAATTTCTTTTCAATTAAGTCACTTTTGAAAATAACCTATATGAAAGGAGGCTAAATAGATGTGTATTTTTCAAATAAGAAAAACTATATTCAAACAATAATACCAAACAACTTAAGGAAATTATGCCAACCTGGAAACTTGCAGATTTTTCTATTTTCCAAGACGCTAATAGTGGCACTTCCCCAGATGAGGTACTTCACTCTGTCCCCATGGTAAGATGGAGTGATACTAACAGTGTACGTGACACAGGTCCTGGAGCTCTCCTGAAAAGGACTGTGCCTATGATGCCATCTCCTTTTCATCCAAAGGAGGTAAGGATCTCAACTACCCTCATCCTTCTTTACACCCAGGAAGACTGCTCAGAAAGCTTTTGTTTCCAAGAGCTGGTTAATCAAGGAATCACTCTAATCATACACATACAGAAATAAAATTCCTAAGGCAGATTAGGTATATAATTAATGTCTGCTTAAAAAGCACTGCGACCTTTGCATAAAAACCTTTATATACTGTTGAGCTCTACTTTTCACATCAACACTAAGACCCTGCACTTCACTTTTTAACCTCCCACCAAGATACATAAAGCATACACCAATTAGCTTTCCTTATTTAACCTTCTGCCTGAAGCAAGACAGCCACCCCTTCCAGTTCACTTCTGCACAGAGCCTCTTCATTTTTCACAGAACATGAAAGTTCTGTTGTTTGCATTTTTTTAAATCAATCACATTCAGCCAGAAGTAAATGGTATTATAGAAGTTGAACAGCACAGAGCACCTGCAGAACTGGAATGACAGGACAGAGAGCCTCGATAAACTTGTTCCAGGTCAGTGGTGCCATTACCAGTCGTCCCTGCAGCAGAAATAGCAGAATGGCCTTGGCAGCAGCATTCACCTGCTCAACAACAGACACAATGAAGCAACATGAGGTGCCCCACTAACATACCTGCCACGTTCCACCCCTTCTAGAGGGGCCATAATTAGCACCTCTATCTTCAAATGTTCTTATGTCCACAGCACCATTTTACATTCTGTTTTCAATCTTTATTTCTACCAAATGATTTTTCCCTTTAATGATCTCTACTTTTCTGTCCTTATAAACATTAAAGAAAAAAACTAGTAATAACCTGCTTACTGTAATCATTCTATGGTTCTGTTAGATAAGAAACAAATCAGGCTGGAGTGGTAGCTCGGTGGTTACAGTGCTTGCCTTGCATGCACAAGTACGCAAGTTCAAACCCCAGCACCACGTATACAACAAAGTGCCAGAAGAATGAAAATCACATGAAAAGCTAAATAAAAATTGCTTCCCTCTCTTCTGTCTCAAAAAAAAAAAAAAAAAACAAGTCAACTGATCTGAATTCTTAGAGATGAAGTACATTTTGCATTTATATTTCCACATTTTAATATACCTTTGTATAAATAATCTCAACTAAACCAATAAATCATAGTCAAGTTAGTTCCCTATCATAATTTTCAATTTTATTATAGAAAAAACATTACCTTCATTGGCTGAGTAATAATTTACACTCATTTTCAACATATCATACCTCATTTTTGGGTTCTTGAATACCAAAGGCAGAAATTTCATACAAAACTTTTGGATGAAGTAGAAAATGAACTCCATTGCAAAGAGAAGACACAGGCTTAGTGACATTATGGACACCTAAACATTCCTGTGGAGTAAAAAAAAAAAATTTGTTTTAAATTAGTCACAATCATTTTCCCAAAAGATTACTCTTTCTTCTGATAATTTACTTATTTAATACATTGAAACTTACTTTTAACTGGGTGAAAAAAATATTGTACCTTTTAATATTTGAGTTTGTACGAGATATGAATTATATTACTTTTTGCCAACAATCCTAATTTTGATAAATTTAACTGTTGAAAAAAATATCTTGGGGCTGGAGCAGTGGCTCAGCAGTTTCAGCGCTTGCCTGGCAAGCACGAGTACCCAGCTTCAAACCCCAGCACCATGTACACAACTAAGTGTTATGTTGGAGCAACTAAGGCCATGTAAAAAACTGAAGTTGTTTCTCAGTCTCTCAGTGTCCCTCTCAAAAGAAAATTCTAATTTGCATGGTATTTTACCGAGGTTTAAGAAAAAATTCAAATCACAAGACCAATTAGTGGGGACACATATCCAAGTAATGACTACATACCATCTTAGAATAACTATCAGAAATTCTTTTCTGAATTTGTAATACAGAATGGTAATTTTTTTGTTTTTATAATAAAGAAGTGTGACAATCAGAATCAATTTTATTTAGTTTTTCCATTTGGCTTTTGCTGCTGCAATCCTTTGTTGAGTACAGCATTTCTGGGGTTTGAACCTGCATCCTTGCACATGCCAGTCAAGTGCCATAACCACTGAACTATTGCTCCAGCCAACAGAATAATACTTTGTTAAAAGCTATTTGAAGTACAAGGGGGAAGCTATTAGAAATATTAGAATTTATATACCATATAGAAAGTGAAAAGGCAAGCAATAATGATTTACTTACGTATTTTTTCATCATGCCAACTACTGCTTTTTAACTTCTACAAACAATTCCAAGTTCACAGAATTATAGAAACATAAATCTACGTACCATTTTTCTTTTCAAGTATTAACTTTTTACCATGAAGAATTTTCCATCTGGGGGGCTGGAGCAGTGGCTCAGTGGTTTCGGTGCTTACCTGGCAAGCAGGAGGACCCGGGTTCAAACCCCAGCACCACGTACAGAACTGAGTGTTGGAGCAAGTAAAGCCATGTGAAAAACTAAAGTTGTTTTTTTCTCTCTCACTGTCCCTCTCTCAAAAAAAAAAAAAAAAAAATCTGTGGCAGCTACTCTCCTCTCAAAGTAGTACTGGCAGTTGAACTAAAGGCTTTGATTATGCTCATATCCTGACTGGATATGTTGAAGCTAAGATATACCCCCCAGCCTAGGGCCTATGCTGAAGAAGGAATACATATTAACAAATGTGTAAATACAGAACATCAGAAAGCATGAGGAAACAGGCCAAAAAGTCACCTCCAAAAATTCGGTCTCCCTAAAAAAACCAGATATTGAAGTGGATGACATTCAGAACAAAGAAATTGAAGAGTCACTTGTTAAAATAATGAACGAATTAGAACAAGATCTAAACAAGACCTAAGGAATGAACTAAGAAAAACACTGAAAAAGCATTTCAATATAAGAACAAATCTTGAAAATGAAAATAAATCAAATTTTAAAGATTCAATTGAAAGTCACAGCAATAGATTAGATCAAGAAAAAGAATCTCAGGCTACAATGTAGGCTGGCCTTGAATATTCAGACAATATTAAAGGAAAAATTTTTTCCAAATTTTGAGAATGAGATGGACATGCAAATATAGGAGGCATTTATTACCCCAAATAGACAAGATAAAAAAAACTGCACAACGCATTATGAAAATGCCAAATACATAGAACAGCATTTTAAAACCCTCAAAAATAAGACATTTTGAAGTAAACCAATCACATTAGCATGAGATTTCTAAGAAATCCTAAAAATCCAAGAGGGCTTAGAACAATGTGTTTCAAGCACTCCAAGAAAATTACTATGAAACAGCTTTGCTATATCCTGCAAAGCTATCATTTCAAGTAAATATAAAGTAAGAAACTCATGACTAGTAAGCCAGGTTGCAGAAGACAAAAAAAAAATCCTACAGACAGAAGTTAACACCAGGGCTCAGGAAAGAATATCAGAAGAGTAGTTAAGTAAAGAAGTATCAGGATTCAATTCATTATATATAAATCAAAAGGCAAGAAATCAACATTTCTCTATAGTAACACTCAATGTAAAAGGTCTCAAAAATTCAATTAAAAGACAGCCTGGTACACTGGATTAAAAAACAAGACCTAACTACATGTTGTCTTTGTCTGAGGGGTTTCTCTTAAAGATGAAAGATTTGTAGAGAACACAAAAGATGAAAAGGAAGGCAATATTAAAAATAAGGACTGAAAATAGCTAGATATACAGACTTGGGTGTTCCACAGAGGAGTTCTACGCAAAACGCATTTAAAAAAAAAAAAAATGTGGAGAGATACATTATAACGAAACTGCAGAACACCAGAGAAAAAGGGATTTAACTAAAAGAGTAAGTAGACAAAAATTATAATTGAACTGAGAGCAAACTTATCTACTGCAGAGTCTCACAAGAATTAAGCAGAACTAGGAAAGCACTAAGGAGTTACAGCAGTCACCTTATAGTTCTATTCCAGCATAAGTACTGAAGGGTAAAGTCAAACGAAGACATTTTCAAACATAGGTACAAAGTCATAGAAAATACTAAAAAGCTTTAGTAAAAAGGACTCATTTGAGCTAGGGATACAGCTCAGTGGTACAGTGCGTTTCTATGACGTGCAAGGCCCTGCTATGAACCCGCACCACCACCAAAAGAACAACAACAACAACGGGTGAGGGGAACTGAACTTAAATATTTGTAAGTAAAAGCAAAGGTATTCAAGCTAAACACCAATTGAGATGAACAAACTAGGAGGGCCTCAAGTGGTACCATGAAATGAAACCAAAGACTGGCAAAAATATGCTTAGTATGACATTATATATTTTAAGACAGACAAAACAGTTTAATACTTATGAAAACCTGAATGTAGTAAATATATATTTTATGAAACAGGTGTGAACAACACACACCAACTATGAGAGGCCAGGCTACACTGGTGGAAAAAGTGGAAAGAAATGAAGAAATACTTAGGCACTGCACTACCTTCGCGTGAATAAGAATAGATCAGAATGGGCTGGGAGTGTAGCTCAGTGGTAGGGTGCTTGTCTACAACACTCAGGATTGCAGGTTTGATCCCTAGAATCACAAAAATCAATAGCTACATATAAATAAGTAAAAACGGAAAATACAAACGTTATACTTAATACTTATTAAGAATGCTAAAATACAATACAGCAGTATCAATTGCTAGACTTAGTAAATTAAGGGAATTTGACCCATTTCCTACCACTGACGTCTATTTTTGTGGAATGAAGTTTTTCTCTCTCATGCAAAAGGTCAAGTAATTTAATTTTGGAATACTAACAGGAGAACCCCCTAGTCTAGAAAAAAACCAAATGGCACCTTAACGATGTCTAGACAGCAGCGGTAAGTTTCCACTTTCACTTGTGAGACGGGGTGAGACAGCAAGTGCAGTAACACCTTCTGACTTTCTCCTTGCAGCAGGGGGCTGGCCTGAGCAGACTTCCAGCTGGCAAAGAAAAAGCATCCAAGACATGTAAGGCAAGTCAGAAAAAGACTACGAAGTACATCAGAAGAGACATCTTCCTACTTCATTTCCTCACTTCAGCTGGGATGTAACTGAACAGATTACTGAAAATTACCTGAACACTTGTTTTAGGGCAGAAAACGATCTTAAAGAGTCCCCAAAAAACAAACCAAGAAACAAATGCCTTTTAAAAAACCTTAATTATTGTGAACGTATCATGGAATTTATTATTCCAAAAGCAATGAAGACAATCGTTAAACAGGAATTTGCTCCAATGCCCTCAAAACAAACCAATGATAGTGCTTTCCAAAAATTTAACTAAAACGTATAAAATTATACAACTCTAAAGTCAAACTATTAATTAAAACTTGAAGATAAAAAAACGTGGTTGGTGTCAACCCCATTTAAGGGGACAACAACAACAATAAATGTGTAAGAGTCCAAAGATTATGTTGGGTGTGGCTGCACAAGCCTGTAATCCCAGCAGTTCAGGAGGCTGAGGCAGGAGTATTGCTTCAGCAACTTCGGGAGGCCCTAAGAAACTTAGCAAGACCCCTATCTTTTAAAAAAAAAAAAAAAAAAAAAAGGACAAGTGATGGGGATGTAGTTCAGTGATAAAGTACCCTTGAATTCAATCCCCGGTACACACACACACAGAATCTCAATATTACTCATTTTTATTATGGCATCATATTTTTCAAGTTCACTGTGAAATAAACTGTACATATACAGTACAGTATATACACTGCCGTTATGTATATGAACAGTTTACAAGTCATACATTCAGTAAAACAAAACTCAATATATAAGATTTAAAGTCATTTCCATTCTTGTTTTTCTTGAATTTACACACACACACACACTCTTACAATAATACAATTACATTAAGAAAAGGGTTAGAGTGGTAGCTCAGGGGTTATGGCGCTTGCCCGGCATGCTCGAGTTTTTGAGTTCAAACTCCAGCACCCACATACACAACGGAGTCTGAGCAACAAAAGCCACATGAAAAAACTGAAGAACTGTTCCTCTTTCTTTTTTTTTTTAAATAAAAAAAAAACTTACATCTTTGAACAAATGCAGACGATTTCCTTTATTAGGGAGAAATGCTGATGATAGGAAAAGGTACGCAAGGCTTGGTCAGCCAGCTCCATTAATTCTAAGAGATTCTTCTCTCCCTAAAAGAGAAGCACAATAAGATAATCAATGTCAAGTACATGTACAATAAAATTCAACAGCCAACTAATGAACTTTGAAAAATTACATCGGACACCTGAGATGGTTCACATGTCCACATTCTCAATCAAGTATCTAAAAAGTCAACCCAGAAGAAGCTGGGTAATTCCTGCCTGCAGCCACAACAGGCTGTTGTTTAACTCTCAGGAAAGCTGCAATGTAGTTGTATGGTTCTTTAATAGTTTGTGGCCCTATATCCCCTACTAAGGGCAAGGCAAGGGTACTTTATTATCCACCTTGCTCTAACATCCTGACCAGTCCTAAGAACAAAGAGGATATTTGCTACATTGTGATTAAACGACTAAACAGAATGCCACAAAAACTAGTCTATTGAAAGACAAGCCAGCTGAATGAAGGTGCAAAAAGAGAGAGGAGAGGAGGAAGAAGGTGAAAGACAGAGGGGGGAAGGAACGCAATGAGTGAGTAAAGGAAAATTGTAAATACAAGATTCGTATAGACTACTATAGGGTCCAAAAGGAACAAGACCTATGTTCTTAATTTTCTAACACCTTCAGAAGCCATTTTGATATTCTGAAAAAAAATGAAACTATTGTGGTTAATTTCATCTTTAACATCCATTAACCTCCTAATAAACAACACCCCAAGTAATGTCCTAACTGCATTTACTCCTTTAAAGAAACACTGATACATAACTATTGCTACAACATTGGCAAAAGTTATCCTACTATTGTATAAACAATTTAGTTTCTAACTGCAGTTAATGTAAAAACAGGATCTTAAGTATGAATATGAAGTATCTATAAAATAAAAACAATGTATCTGCCAGTGTGCACTGAGATGTCCTCAAGTCTAGTGACATCCATAATCACTTCGTCCATGTACAGCAAGTCACTTTTAAGTATTCACTATGGAATATTACGACTCTTAAAATTGACTGTTTTTTAATATTATGAATATGCACTATCTAAAATCTGTTTCATTTTTATACAAATTATGTCCTTACTTTAATGTCAGATCCAGTCAATAATATATCCCACCTGTAGCAATTCAATTGTGTACATCCATCAATTTGCATAGGTTAAGTCTTCTAAATATTTAATCAGAAGCATTTAAGAGATATTAACAAGACATTTTACCTCCTTCCTCACATCAGACAGGAAGTTACAGGCACATTCAATTGAATACACAGCCTCTGCAGTTCGTTTATAAATACTGTAGTTTTCAGAATTCAGCTGTTCCAAATAGGCCACAGCAGCTTCATGAATATTTGGATATTCCAAAGTAACAGGCATGTCCAAAGAAAGAAGAAATAATGCTGCTGACATCGTCTCTGGTAAAAACTCGCTTGCCTTCATAAATTTAAAAAAGTTAAAATTATTTAAAAAATAATTTTAGCAAAATATTTTAAGATGATAATCTGATCTAACCTTTTTCAGTAATTACCACAAAATCCGTTTTTCAAATAAGTTTATTTTCTAATACACCACCTACCTCTATGCCTTTGTATAATGCAATTCTTCTCTGCCCAAAATCTCCAACATCAATTTTCTGAAAGCCACACTGAATCGTTTCTTCTTCCCTTCCCCAAACCAACACCCAGAATTACTCTCTCCCTGAATTCTGCATGGTTTATCCCTCTGCTACTACTCAAGTACAGCCAGGGCCTTCTCTAAGTACTTGTGCATATGGTCACCCATTTCCCCAACAATCCAACACAATCCTTAACACTTAACACAATGACACTTATGAATGAAGGACATTAAAATGAGTAACACTCTATCAGGTCTAACTACAAAGTTCGTATGTTAACTGTTTTATCCTTCAGAGCGATAAGTAAATTTAACATAAAATTCATAGTATTTAAAACAGTTCTAGAATACTCACAAAGTACAGCTCTATTATGTTACACTTGATAAGATATATTTTAAAACTTGAAGTAAAGGATTTAAAACTAAATTAACTATTTAATGGTTTTGTTGTAAGGTTTATAAACATTAGCTACTGAAGTAAGAACTGAAATCAACGTTGAGGCACCATTCAACAGAGCTAACATGAATGAAATGCTATTTTACTAAAAGTGAGCTGGGGATGATTTACTTTGTGGATGAGCTGCTTTAAAATAATCATTAACCGCCTTCATGCCTAATGACCTCCATCAGCTAAACAATGGAATGAAATGAAATAAAGTTGCCAAATGAAGATCAGAAACTAAATCAAATTTCGTTTAGAAAGCAAGAGAAATCTCCAGACTAGTACAATAGCAGCTATGGAGAAGGTCAAAGGAAATTTCACTGTTCTGTCAAGAACTAGTGGGTTGAGAGGCTACATTACCTGCTCACCTATTATCCATTCAAGTATTAACCAAGCCCCTACTATGTTCTCCCATGGGCCAGGTACCATTCCAGATCTTAGGAACACAGTAGGAATCAAAGTAAAACCTTGACCCTGGCCCTCATGAGCCTTCCATTCCTTCAGAGAAAGCAGGTGAACCAAACCACCCAAAATCTGTCAGATGTGTCTATAAGTGCTAGGAGTTACTAAAACAGGTGACGGGTAAGAATGGACTAGAAAAGTGATGCAGCCAGAGAAAGTGCTACTACTTCAAAGCAGTAGCATACCTCTCTCATATGGTGATATGTAAGCAGAAACCTGGTAGGTAGTAGCCATGTGGCCATCTGGGGGTAAGGCAGTCATGGAGAAGAGAATTTCTAGTACAAAGACTTGGAGAAGCTACATTTTGGCAAGCAAGCGGGTCAGGAAAACTAAGTCTGAGCCACAGGGACAGAGAAGGGTGTGGTGAGCCGCACCAGGTAACGTTCTGGAACATAGAAGGACTTGCTCACAAGAGCTGCTGGAAGATTTTAAGCAATCATCAGGACCAGTCTGGATAAAAAAAACCTTAAAATGCAAACGTGAAAGTTGAGAAACCAATGAAGCTCACTGCAGTAAACCAGTTCAAAATTAGGATAGATGTTCAAGGGGGAAACGCCAAGTTCTACTGAAAGACCGGATCTAGGTATGATTGAGAGACACGAATTAAGGCCAACTTCAAGGGGTTTTCCATGATCAGCTATCAACAGGAAGCATGAATGTTGTATGTATGGAAATAGACTACCGGGAGAACACACTTTTGTGGAGAAACAGGTTTGAGATGTGAAATTGGAGGTATCCACTGTCGTGCGAGTAGAGACATCAAGAAGAACACTACATATATACCTGAACTTTGACAGGTGACTTGTCTGGCCTGGATGCATTAATTTGAGTGATGTTAATAAAAAGATGACATTTAAAGATCACAAGGGCCTTCAGTCATGGATTTCTACCTTCTTAAGTCAGGAAGATAAAAAGTAATTAGCAAAGGCGGCTTGGTTACTTCATCACTGTGCTAGAAGATTATGTCCTAGTGGATTCTATACCAAAGTCACTGTATGTTGCAGTTTTGAAGTGTTCTCTATTCCAACAATAAATTTCCACAGCCTCAAAATAGTGTTCCCTAGCTAATCTCCCATCAGTTATTACTGACTGAACAAGTATCAAGCAGAGCTTATGGTATACAGCACTCAAACAGCTTTTTCCTTTGTTCTCCTTTCATTTCGAAGAACTCTCAGCTTTTTAGTGTGCATATCTATACCTGAAACTCTGCAATCTCAGTAACTTAACATACAATGCTGAGGTTAGAAGCTGAACAGTCGAACAGGCTAACCACCCAAGACCTAAAACAGCTATCCTGCCTATATTAGTCATGTTATTTAGAACTAAAATTGACGATGTTGCGGTGCAAATTCACCACTAGTAGCTAAGAATCAACATGTGCACTTAGGGGTTGGGGTCACAATGCCATGCAGATCTGACATGGTTATCATCTGATAGGTACAGACTCTCAGCTCTACCTTAGACCTCATGAACCAGAAAATGCCAGATGTGATTTACAGTATTTTCAGATCTGTTTCCATACTGCACTTTGAAAAGCACTGCACTGAATCCATCACTTGTACCGGTCATTAGATTTTATATACTTCACTAGTCAAAGACTGATGTAAACTCATCCTTGCCCTCAGTCTGCTTGGTGAGCTGATAAATAGTAGTTACTAGACTGCTCTCTGAAGCTCATCCCAATACAGGGCTTAAAGTTTAGACTCTCATTTTCAGATGTTTCCCCAATGAGATTACGTGCATTTGGTTTACAAATTCGGCAAATTTATCCAACCTAAATATTTTTCACATGACTATCATGTTAACCTATACATGAGTACTCTCCAGTGTCATTCAGAATCAGTGTGAGTTTCAAAAACTTATGAGGTCAATTTACTGAATTCAGGAAATCTCTGTACAGATTTATGCTTATAATAGCAAGTCAAAAGTGTCACTCTGGTGAACTGTTTAAACTTCAATTGGTGGTGGTCCAACAGGCAGAGGGCAGCAAAACCTTGTATTTATTTTAACTGAAGAAATTTAAAAACAAATCATTTTTGTTTGGATTATAAAAGTTCTTGATTTTGCTTTGATTAGCCATGTATGAAAACGTACCTTAATTATAATCATCTATAATGACCAAAATTCTTCTAATGAACTTCCAAGTTATACATTTAAGAGCTACCAAAATTTATAGGTGTTTTCAAAAAAATACAAAACCTTCAAAACAAAGCATGGAGAATTCATTTTACATTTTTCTAGCACTAACAGATCAAAATAAAATTACTAACTTGTAATTGATTCTTGCCCAAACATGCACATTAAGAAAACACCAAAAAAGCAAACTGTATCATACGGTTGACAGGATATAAGTGCTCATTTATTTTAAGTTACTTGGAACAGTTTATATAAGCAGTTTCTTTAAGTTATTCTGCAAAGATACCCACATTTTAAATATAATTCCAATCTTCTGAAATCTTCCATTTTTAATGTTCATGGCTTAAGTAATTCTCATTTCTTCAAAAACAAAGTTACCTAAAAAGCCTAACTAGCTAGTAAAAGTCAGAAGTTAACACAAGTCACATTTCCCATAAAGCAACAATATCGTATTTAAAATTTAATGTCTTGGGCAAGCCTCGCAGCTCTGTGGTAAAGCTCTTGCCTAGTCTTGAGGCACTGGATTAAATTCTCAGCACTGCCTAAAAATAAACAAAGGTGTCCATCTACATCTAAAAATTTTTTTTAAAAAAGTTTAATATTTTATTCTTTTCTCAGATGATCTAGTAATATTCTCTGACATAAATAACTGTTAATAACAATTTGGAGTATATTCTCTGCATCATTTTAAGGAACAAAACTGAGAATGGTCAATAAGAACAAAAAGGTATAGGAGACAGTGTTGTACCTGCTATAATTTATCCACTACCTTCATTAATTTCAGTGAACCACACCTTTCCTTTTGAAATAAGTACACTACAAAACATATGGAAGAACCATTTAAGATATTTTGCCAGTAACACTCAAATTCAGAAATGTGAGCACATGTTTAAGAACACCGACAGTAAGGGCTGGACTGGTGGCTCAATCGTTAAGGCGGTTGCCCGGCATGTTCGAGTACATGCATTCAAACCCCATCACCTAGCATATTCAAATACAGGGGTTCAAACCCTAGCACCTATGTGCACGGAGTGTTGGAGCAACGAAGGCCTTGTGAAAAAGTCAGTAAAAACTGGTTCTCTGTATTTTGTAAGAGGACAGTGAGAGACAAACAGTAACATTGAAAGGATATATACCTATAAAAAAAATCACCTTTAACACATTTATACAGTGTAATATTCTGTAATGATAATTAGCTAATTATTGGACCTATTGGTTCACACCACCTATAATCCTAGCTAACTCCAAGGCTGAGGCAAGAGAAGTGCAAGTTAAAGCCTAGCCTACGCAACTTAGCAAGACCGTGTCTCAAAGTAAGGGCTGGGGATGTGGTTCAGTAGTACAGAATTTGCCTAGCACACAAAATGGTCCTGGGTTCAATTCCCTGTAACACCCCAAGAAGCAGATTTCTGCTACAAACAATAATCAATAACAATACAAATCACTGGTACAAGCAACAAGTGAGTAATCAAAAAAAAGTCCGTATTAACGTTCAAAAGAAGCAAACCAATGTACCGTGATAGAAGTCCTTTCCAAAGAAGTTTAGTTTGGGGAAGGAGGGAGAAGTCAGATTCAAGGGAAGCATCCTTTCAAATGCTGGTAATGTTTTAGTAAGAACTGTTTGGGGTAGAGGGTCACTCTCTGAAGAAATTACTTTACTTGCTACATTCAACTTTTCTGAACTATGTTACACTATAATGCAATAAAGCATAATATATAGATTTAGAATTTTATCAGAAACACTTGACTGATTTTTAACACATTATACTAACATACTTCACAGCTCTAGAAAATCAGTAGTACATTGAAGAGATATTGGCCTACCTTTCTCAAATTTTCAAAATGCTTCACTGTAGTCAATTTTCCCCATACAATCTCACAATTACCTTCTCCATGTACTACTTTTTAGCCCATTCTTAAGCAGAAATGACAATTTGTGGAACTGCTGTATTATTAAATTATGCTTATAATAAAAATTTTTTAGTGTTCTCAGACTTGATCTGGCAATGCTATTAAAAACTTAATCCAAAATATGAATAAATATGTATATAGAGATATTTAACCATGTATTAAAACAAACCTTAAGTGTTTAATTTTGAGAATACTTCTGCAAATTATGAAAAACCTTTGTGTTAAAGTATTAGTATCAATACTCATGAATTGCATAATTGGAACATATACATAAGAAATGTCACAAAGAATAACTTTTTTTCCCCTTTTGAGACCTTTTTTGAAGACACAGCAGCAGAGCAAGAGCACAAAAAAAAAAAAAAAAAAAAAACTTTTATATGCGTTCTCCTTTTGGTATTTTTCCCCAGTGCTGGGAACTTCCAGGCGTTGGGAATATTATACGACACACAATCACCTACCAACATCCCCAGCCCTTCAGTCCGATTTCACAAAGAATAAAAGCTCAAAACTAATTTGAAATTACAAGTGAATTTTTATTCTTTGTACCATTAGAATGTTTTCTAGGTGAACATTTCTGAATAAATGTTAGAAAAAAGTTGTTATGAAAAAGCATAATAATGACCATAATGCTTTACGTAACTCTCATAAGCATTGGTCTTTTTTTTGTTCTTTTTCTGGTACTGGGGATTGAACCTAGGTGCTTAGCCATTTACCCCATCCCTGGACCTACCTTAGTCCCTACCACAGCCTTTATTGCTACCAAAGGGGAACAAACAGCTTTCAAAATGTCCCTAAGGTAACACGTTAGTCACAAAAAGAACCTTCAAAACACATATCAAAGCAAATTCATAAGCAACAATCTGAACACAGTATACACAAAAATGACCAATTTCCAAATGTTTAACATTAACCAGATGAGTGAGACAAACATTAATACAAGCAGGTATTTGTTTCCTGAAACTTGATAAGCTGCTAAAATAAAATTTAGATACTGGCAGAAAGGAGGCAGATGGAGAAAACCTTAAAGGGAAATGTGTATCAAAAAATATATGTTTAGCACCTAAGTTACTGAAATACACGACATGCTACTAATATACTTACATAGGACATACTACTATTATATATAAAGCTTGACAAATGGAAGAAATAGGACATTCCTAAGAAATTAACTCCACTAACACTTTGAAACTGAAACACTGCTATCTTTTCAATAGAATAAAAATTATTTAACATTAACATATGCTACCTAGAAACTACTGTTCCAATACATGTGTTAAGCAACTTGGAAAATGGTGGATGAGTAAAGAACTACTTAGCTATAGAGAAACAGCAGCTAACCTCGACATGAATAGTAAGAACCAAGGTACTACTTTGCAGAAATGCAATCAGGAGGGTATCACTGACTTGTACTCTATTAAAAGCTGTCAAGGGTATTTTATGTATGTGTAAGTGTGTGTACACATACAGTTAGTCAATATGTATATGTGTCTGTTTCCCTCTCACCCTCATATTCATAGATGAGTTATCTGTAATACTTACTATACGCTGAATGCAGAAGGAACGAAAGGAAAACAATGTAGGACACATGATCACTGCCTTCTGTGTGATCCCAAGGTTATTGAATCACAGTAAAACATACATACGTATGTTAGGTAACAGCAAGTCTTATTTTTTACAGAAGACTAAATTCTATGTGACCAAATCTAATTAAATTAACATCCATCTAATACTGCTAGCCCACTAAAACGCAAGCAATGAAATACACACTGAATGGAGCAGTGAAAGAAATGTACAGAATTACAATCATACATATGCAATAAAAACTGCTATATTAACAACTATTTTCTAACATCGAAACTGTTCAAAATGTTAGTTTTCTCAATTTGTAAATTCAAAATCACTGTATGAAAATGAAATCCTTTTATGTATTCTTAATTTGAGAATGAGTCTACAATAAAACACTTATGCACCAAGAAATGATCAAAGGAAAATTTACAAGAGCATGCATTTATGCTCAGCTACAAGTAAGAAGCGTCACCAGCCTCACCTTTTCAACAGGGAGTAGAGTCTGCAGTAGTCGAACCACAAAGAGTGCAATGCTGACAAAGGCCATCCGGTGGTGCACCAGCAGCGTCTCTGCTTCTTCCAGGCGTACGCTGCTGTTGTGGTAACACATGGTTTCTCCAAGTGACCCGAACACCTTGAGCAGTTTCTCTTTCTCAAAATTTTTAAACAGAAAACATTAGTAGCCGGTGTGCAAATGCCACTGAGTAGAGTTCAAATGCAATACATCCAACCAGAACAAAAATTTGCTCTCAATGAAAACACCTGCCACGATACTGAAGTACCAAAGAATGGTAAGCATGTATAATTAAAGAGTTTTTAAGTTTTTAATATAAGGACTCTTAATACTGAATAAAAAGATAAAATACAAAAGCTGAAGGAACTGCAAATTCCTCCTGGCATCTAGGGCTGAAGTGTTCCAATTTGCACACGCAGGCAGATCACTGTTCAAGTATTCATCAGCCCTACCATGTGCCTACCACAGTGACAAAAAGGGAGAAAGTATTGGTGCGTGAGACAGGATGCCTTCCTCATACTGATCCCAAACCTGGTAAAAAATTACATTGAGAAGCCAATTAAAAAGCAATTGAGTGGGGCTGGAGCAGTGGCTCAGCGGTTTCAGCGTTTGCCTGGCACGCACAAGGACCCAGGTTCAAACCCCAGCACCACGTACACAACTAAGTGTTGGAGCAACTAAGGCCATGTGAAAAATTCAGTTTTTTCTCTGTCTGCGTCCCTCTCTAAGAAAAAGCAATTGAGCATCAAATTATATAAAGTCAAGTACCTTATGTCTGCCATCATAAATTCCTCAACAACTCACCACTTCCACACAAGTTAAACCTTTGAAGGTGAAAGGTATTCGTAAAATATGAAGACAAAGGCGAAGAACAAGCCGACAGTTACGCCAACAGCCAACATGTGTCCTGGATATGGGGACATGGTGCCACAAACAAGCTGGCAAAAAGCACAGAACAGCAGCTGCGAAGCACCAGGACTCCTGCTCTCAATTTCCCACTGAAAACAGCGTATGGAAATAAAAATGGGCCATCACCCAAAAACTAAGATCAGAAATCATCTCACAGCAGGTCAGCTGGGTATTCAGAAGCAGTGAGGACATTTGTCAATGTCACTGCCATGAAAGGTGACAGAATACAAAACTCAGAAGAAAACCAGCAGTCTGGGGGCATCTGAAATGAGGAACAGCAGCTTTACCCCTTGGGTCCAACCTGCCATGTGAGCGAGCAAAAACAGACTTGACTTCAGGCAGGCAATGGAGTACGTACTCTAGACCTACTTAGTTTTAATTGTTCACTAATAAAAATTATGTTTAAGAGAGACAGTGAGCAAAATTTTTATCTAGTTTTTCATGTGGCTTTTGTTGCTCCGGGACTTCGCTGTATATTTGGTGCTGGGGTTTGAATTGGCGTACTTGTGCATGCTGGACAAGTACCGTAACCACCGAACCACCACTCTAGCCCCCTGAATTTTATATTTTCACAAAGACTAATTTTCATGAAAGATTTTCTTCATTTATTTTAAGTGAAATAAAAGATTAAATTTTAGGGAGCTAATTTTACTACTTTAAACCAAACAGTCTGAGTAGTAAACATGAGTGCACTGTCTGGAAATACCTAGAAATGATTACATATCCTCACGTATTTTCTGAGGTATTTTATTTTTATCAGTGCTAGGGATTAAACCTAGGCCTTAAACATGCTAAGCAAGTGCTGTACCACTGGAGTTACACTTCTAGCCCTGTCTTATCCCTTGAATGACTTAGAAAAAAAGAAATCTTTCCATTTAACACTGCAAAAGCAGGGACATTAATTTTACTTCTTTGCTTCTTTTAATATATATCCAAAGCAGACAGTTTTTCTCTCAGAGGCATTTATTCTTTTTAAATAAGTGAAATACGATTTCAAGCAGTAATGTTTAATTTAGCATTTCTAACATACCAATTGGCACTTATATAACAGATTTAACCTTTAAAGTAAAAATAATTTCTTGAATCATAAAAGATCAGCAGCCAAAAGTGAATGACTTTTATAGATAACAATTTCTTGGGCAGAACATTTAAGTTAATTTAAGAAGCAACTGATGAAAGCATTCCTCACACTTCTCAGAAAACTCACTTGCTGAAAACCTTCAATACGTGAAAATCCCCCAAGTAATGCAGAATAGTGTGATAACCTGAAGGACTAAAAAAAAAAAAAAGAAACCTTATCACAAGGCCTGAAAATCTACACCTACTGTACAATATGCAATTCTCTTCTCCAAGGTTTGTATTTCAGAAATAAAAGGGTTCTTTCCGCACATGGTGCTATAGCACAGGTGCTGAATGTCCCTTAAACGTCCATGTGTTCAAGGTTTGTTCCCTAGGCCAGTACTATAGGAAGGCGCTGTGCATCTTTAAGGAAGGCCTATTGGGAGGTCCTGAGGTCATAAGGATAAAGCCCTGGAGGAAGAGGATTATGGGATCCCAGCCTCTTAAGTCTTCCTTTTTTTGCTTCTCGTCTGTAAAAACAAGCAGTTTACTTCATCTCATACTCCCCACCCTTGCCGTCTGGTATAGCCTAAGCCACAAGGCAGTCAGTCTGCCCAAGCTTTGACTGGAACCTCCTAAACTCAGTCAAAATAAACTTTCTCTATCAGTTAATTACCTAAGGTATTCTGTTATTCTCACAGAAGCCTAATTCACATAGGAATTAGCATTAAGTGAACATTTGTTCTGTTTTGGGGTTTTTTTTTTTTTTTTTTTTTTTTTAAAGATACTAGGGATGAGCCCAGAAGACCTTTACCGTTGAGCCATATCCCCAGCCCTTTTTATTTTCAGACAGGGTTCTCTACACATTGCTTAGGGCCTAAGTTGCTGAGGCTGGCTTTGAACTTGCAATCCTCCTACATCAGCCTCCTGAATCACAAGTTGCAAGCACGTGCCACTGCATCCAATCTTTATCACCTGCATTTGACTTATTTTCTATATTGTGATCTCTATTCACAAAAACCTGTGCATAGCATGCAACGATGTTTCATTAAATATAGACTGACCTAGATCAAAGTAACTCAAAGATAAATTGGTAATTCTAAGAGTCAATATATACTTTTCTGACAAAGTTTTATTCTACTACCTTGACCAAGCAGAAAGACAGACCAGACATTACCCATTCATGATATACTGAAATAGCAAAAAACTGAAGATTTTCCGTTAAAGGGATACTGTGGCAAGCCAAGATCTCTTAAATGTTATATTTCAATAGAAGTGCTGAAGCTACTGTGTAGCTATTGGTTATTCATGCAAAACGTTACCCACCGAAACACTACAAAAAGTACGTAAAATTTAATACAATACTCTGCAAAATCAGCCCTACTAAAATCCAATTAGAGAACAAGACCACCTTCTCATCTGTGCACATCTTGAATGGTTATTCAAGATGATCCAGATTTTATACTGTGGCCAACTATATACACAAAAAAAAAGAAAGAAAGAAAAAGAGATACGCCAACTCAGAACAAAATCACAGAAATAAATGTAAAACCTAAAACCACAATAGTTCTCAAAGAAAGCATGGGGAAAAAAATCTTTGTGCCCCAGGTTAGGCAAACGTCTCACACACAACATCGAAAACATGAGCCGTAAGAGGAAAAACAATCTAAATTAGGAACTTCTGTTCCTCAAAAAGCTAAGTGATCACCTCAATAGACAGGAAGCTGTGCAACAAAATCCAGCTCTCATTCATGATGAAAACAATGCATTCCTCAACTTAATCAAGGCTCTACCAAAGAGCCAGAACTACTACCACACTCAGTGGTGAAATATTGAATGCTTCCCCTCAAAGATTGTGAATAGATGTGAGGAAGGCCCATTTTATCAAGGTTCTACCCAAAATGGTGAAAAAATTAAAGGGCATCCCCATTGGGCAAGAAAAATAAAACTGTTTATTCAGAGTAACATGATCCTAAACCTGCTTTCATTCTCAGATAACTCGACTCAAAGTCAGAAATTCTACTCAAACAAACCTTAACCAGTATGTCTAGCAAGGCCACAGAATAAACTGATATGCTCGGAATGAACAATCCAAAGAAATTTTAAAAGTAATTCATTCACAATGGCATTAAACAATACTTAGAAGTACAGCTACATAAAAATAAATGAGGAAAAGGTTTTACACAGGCAAAGAATCATTAGGGAAAAATAATTTTAATAAAGTTTATCATGACCATCACCTAAATGAAAAACTTCAACTTATTGTCCTAATATATGGAAAAGTCTACACATCAAGAAAAAGAAAAGCCAAGGACCCAGAAGAAAACAAAAGCCTGATGAACTCACAGGGAAAAAAAGGCAAACACCTCTGATTACCAAAAACATGCTTATCTTCACCCCAACTACACTGACAGGCAACACCTCAGTCGAAGTTTAGAATCTACTGCCTCGTCTGGGAAAAACGCATTCTGGTAAGCTGCTGGTGGGTAAACAACATGGTGCAACCATTATGGGGTAATTTTACAGTTTCTACGATATAAATATTGACTTTCTGCAACAGGAATCTCACTTAAATTCTCCTTAGAGAGATTCTTATGCAAGTATACAGCAACATAACCACATTATTCATCGCACATATTTTACATTAGCAACTGACAGACCGGTGCCTAAGTACACAGTGAAGCATTTACAACCTGCAAAAAATAAGCAATTTCTCTACATATAGACTAATCTCCATACCTTCTACTTCATGCATACATTATGAATTTAAGTTATAAAAACAAGGGTATTAATATTCTACCTTTTATGTGACTTACAGAGGACTGTTAAGAACCTACCTGCTTCTTTGCATGGATTTCCAAAAAATTGAGAAACTAGAATAAACCCAAAAAAAAACCAAAATGGCTAGCAAGACAGTATCTTCAAAAGAAGATTACAAGAAATCGCTGAGCTATGTTTTTATGATGGGGAAAAAACAATCACCAAAAGTGGAAGCAAACTAACCTCTGTTGAAATTAGTGAAGAATTATTTCATGTGATAAAGGTACAATATTCTGAAATACAATATTTTGACTAATATTGAAGTTTATTCTAGGCCAAAACAAGTAAAAAAATCTAGAACTTCTTGAGTTTATTGCCAGTTTAAAAATATATATATGCCAATTTTGAATCTAAGCTATTTATTTTATATAGCTAGGATCTAAGACTTTCTAAAACTAAAAGTGTAATAAATATTCAGAAAAATATAACTCTTTTTTTCTTGTTTCCTACTTTTGCTACAGAAAGTGAAATCACAGCTATCAACACCCCAATAGCCTTAGTCATGATAGACCTTTCCCCACCAAGGAGAACCTCTGAAGAAATGACTGTTCAAGTAGGAGTAATATCTATTGTGCCATCAGTTTAACAAAAAAAAAAAATCTTCCAAAGACAAATGAAACAATAAAACCATGTTAAAAGACCGAAGGTAAATACTATTGCCCATATTAAAAAGAAAACATCGATTCTCACCATATCTATAGCAAAAAGGCTGCTGTCATCCCAGATATCAGCTGAAATTGCTTCACCAATAAGTATCATATCCTCTGCCAGCATTTCTATAACTCTTATTATCATTTGTCTACTGCCTGGGAATACAAATATAAGGGAAGGTGAGAAGAGTTACCTTTTTCAAATGACCAGTATATGCCCCTAAGTTCCGTTCTTTTTTCCTCCTTTTTTTTTTTTAAACTGTTAACAGAGCAGTCACGATCTACAACCA
This sequence comes from Aplodontia rufa, assembly GCA_004027875.1. Lineage (NCBI taxonomy): Eukaryota > Metazoa > Chordata > Mammalia > Rodentia > Aplodontiidae > Aplodontia > Aplodontia rufa. The sequence continues at coordinate 200 of PVKS010032874.1, read as the reverse complement.
TTCAAGAATTCAGTTCCAATCATCATAGTTTTTACTGGTGCAACAGCATGCAGCATGACACTATATTCACACATGCATATGTGATTTAGTTGCTCTTTCCCCAAAACCTTCCTTACATTCCCCTTGTAGCTTTTCTTGACCATATCAAATATGCTAATAATGGTTTAGAAGAGTGGAAATCATTTAGCAAAAAAAAAAAA
>PVKS010032873.1:0-22191 GCA_004027875.1 Aplodontia rufa | reverse complement strand
GCCTCTCGCTTCTTGTTCATCTCGATCTGCACAGATGTGGCCCCTCCGGCCTCCTCCAGCCGCTCACTGATCTCCTCCAGCTCGCGGGACAGGTCTGAGCGCAGCTTCTCCACTTTGGCCCTGGCTGTGCGCTCGGCCTCCAGCTCCTCCTCCAGCTCCTCGATGCGTGCCTGGGCCCCAACATGAAGGGCTCAGACCCTCTGCTGGGCCCCCAACCCGAGGACCCCAGGACTCTAACAAATTCCCAAGCATTTTGGCCCCTCTCGGGCAGTGTTTCTCAACAGGGCAATTTTGCACCGTTAGGGGACATTTGGCAATGTCTGGAGGTATTTTTAATTGTTATGACATCATGTAGAGGCCAGGAATGTTGCTAAATACCCTAAATGCGCTGGCCATCAATAAAAATTTGGCTGAAGCCAAACTTTGGAGGCATTTCCTGAGGGCTTCACAGACTCAGTCTGAGCATCTTGCAACCCTGAATCCTGAGAGTCTGTTCTCTGTGGAGAACCATGAAATCCCACGAGATCAGGAATCTGAGAGCCCACAGATTCATACATTCTTCTCTGCTCACCATAAGACAGGACAGTGGGTGCTGCATTTTCATAAATTTTTGCAACAATAGTTCAACTGCCTCAGAACAATCATATACTATGGTAATTTTCCAAGTTAACTACAAAGTGTGATCTTGACTAAATTGGGAGAATGTCTTATCTATCGTTTTGATCTGTTGTGTGGTTAGCCAGCAGTAAAGAGGAGACTCGGTGGCATTCCCTTCATTTGGGAAAATAGGTGGCCTTAATGGACAGCAGGGTAGGTCCTGGGAGTGGGAGACAGAGGACCTACGTTTCTGTTCCCAGGATGAAGAGGGTGGGACTTATGCGTAAGAACCTGAACAGGAAGAGGGCGGAGCCACAGCTCATTGCCAAAACCCGGTGAGGATGATGACACTGTTCTGGGTCCAAAAGGCCAAAAAAGTTGCCCATCCCAGGGTAGAAGACCCGGGAACGGCCCAAAATTCTGGCTAAAACCCACAAGGGGCACCCAAGATTGGAGGGCAAACTCCCTGATAGTCCAGAGGAGTGGAATTGTGTTTTTATATTATTGGTAGACTGGGCCAAGGACCCCACTTGGTGAAGGGAAACCAGCTGGTTCTACAAGCTGCAGTCTGCCCAGAAAATGAGAGGAGGAGATCCTTGCTACTACTGGTGGCTGAGTGCCTGTTTTCCCTATGTCCAGGTATGGCCATGCAGCTTCTGTAGCTATAAAATGGAAACAGTACTTGCCTTTCAGCTTCCAGGGCTTGCCTGACAAAACTGCCACTAAAAGCACATTGAAGTTCAAAGTACATTAAAGGTAAGAGAGACTTGACTGGGCTACTTTTGTTTTTGTTTTGAGATGGGTCCTGTTGTGTCGCCCAAGGCTGGTTTCAAACTCCTGGGCTCAAGAGATCCTGCTGCCTCAACCTCCCAAGTAGCCACAAGTATAGGTGTGCACTACCAAGCCTGTACTATGGTTATTTATTTACTTTCCTCCTACAGAGGATGAGGGAGACGAAGGTTAAAGAATATTTCTTGGTAGGAGTTGGCTGACTTTTGTAACTTTGTCCATATTAAAATGACATTTACATGGAGTTTCCTAGTTGAAAAAATGGTTTCATTTGCATTATCTTCTCTGATCCTGAAAAGCAAGTATTGTCAGTCCATTTTAAGATGAGAAGAGAATCTGAGGATCAGAACGGGTAAGTGACTTGCTCAAGGTGGTAGGAGCTGCGCCCCCATGCATAGTTGGGGAAATACTGAAGAAAGAGTTGGGGAAAATTGAGCCCATCACTTATCCCAGAGCAGAAAGTCCATGAGGCAAAGCATATCTCAGACAGAGAAACCCTTTTAGTAGGTGCAATTCTCCCCCAAAATAGCTTTGTTGAATTAACATATTCTTGTTCTACTAGTGGAAGTGCCTGTAAGTCAGGGATAGTTGGGTCTCTGGGGCTGCCTAAAGTTCAGATGTTGTCTAGGGCTCCACGCAGCCCACAGCTATAGGACAGTGAGCTCCCCATTGGCTGCACTGGGAAGAACATCACCTGGTTTTCCTTCAGTTTCTTCTGCAGCTGAAGGGCCAGTGCCTGCTCATCCTCAATCTTACTGTTCTGCTGATTAATGTCAAACTCTTTCCTGGAGGAGAAGGGGGTAGTGACTAGGGGGCCTCCTTCCTCTGGGCCCATTTTCTTTGCTTGTCTTTGTGTGCCAGAACCAGCTCCCTCCCTCCTGGCCCAGGGAGTGAAGGTGGAGGGCTATGATTGCCCTCATTTCCAGCCATGCCCAGCGGAGCTGCAGCACCCTGTGCTGTAACTATTAGCCCTGACTCCTCCTGGAACCCCTCCTGGCTACCATGGTGCATACTTTTTGAGCTTTTCTTCCAGCTGCAGTTTGTCGTTTTCCAGGTCCATGATGCTCTCCTGCGTCAGCTTCAGGTCACCCTCCAGCTTTCGCTTTGCTCGCTCCAGGTCCATGCGCACCTTTTTTTCTTGCTCCAGGGACCCCTCCAACTGGTGGAGAGAAGAAAATGAATGAAGTCTAGGAAAACTGAAATCCATATTGCATGTTCTTTGGCTACCAACCTTAAACTTGAAGTCTAGTGGGACTGAAAATCAAATCAGCAGAGAAACCCTGCAAGCACACAGGATTCAGAGACCTAAGCTAATGAGGAATTACAGAGAGCCAAAGGCTACAGGGACCATAGAACTTAGTTCTAGGGATCAGGAACCCATTGACTATTGGTGTTGACTACAAAATTGATCTGAGAGAGATGGAACATGGTTCTTACTACTCACATCATCCACCTGCTGCTCCAGCTTGACCTTGGCTTTGGTCAGGGTGTTGACCTTGTCCTCCTCAGCCTGAAGGTCATCCAGGGCCTGCTGGTGGGCCTCTTGCAGAGCTTTCTTCTCCTTGGTTAGTTTGGCAATGATCTCATCCAGCCCAGCCATCTCCTCTGTCAGGTTCTTCACCTGAAAACCAAAAGTCCCACCACTTTAAGTCACCCGTCCATGCCAAGGGATCTCCATGCCAAGGACCAGGGCCGCATTCTGGCCTGGGAATCCTGAGGAGACCCGGGCTGGAGTCAGAGGGAGCTGCCCTCACCTTGTTCTCAGTTGCGTGCTTCTCCTTCTCCACCTTGGCCAGCGTCAGCTCCAAGTCATCGATGTCCTTCTTGAGCTCGGAGCACTCATCTTCCAGCTTGCGCTTCTTGGCAGTGAGCTCAGCATTCATCTCCTCCTCATCCTCCAGCCTCTCATTCATCTCCTTCACCTTGGCCTCCAGCTGGATCTTGTTCTTGATTAGCTGGTCACAGCGCTCCTCTGCATCATTGAGATTATCTTGTTCCTGGGAGAAGAGGACAGGAAAGAAGCTAGTGATTAAAGAGAGAAGAGATGCAGGGTCTTAAAGAAAGACTCCCTCATGATGAGATGGGCTACGATCTGGGTGAGAGAGGCCCACCGCCTGCACTTGGAGCTGCAGGTCATTCTTTTCCTGCAGTAGGGACACCATTTTCTCCTCCAGCTCCTTCCGGCGAGCCTCAGACTTTTCCAGTGACTCTTTGATGCGCCCAAATTCCTCCTTCATGTTGGCCATCTCCTTCTCTGTCTCTGCGCTCTTCAGCAGTGGCTTGATCTTGAAGTAGAGCTTCATCCATGGCCAATTCTTGACTCCCATGAAGGCCCGAATGTTCCACTGAATTACCAGCAGGGCATCCCTGATAAGGAAATGTGGAGGCAGGGAGTAACCTCATGAAACAGCACTTCCCAATCACGGAACCAACTGCACTTGGCTTTCCTACCATCCAAGCAGACCTGTAGGTGCCAGAGGCAGGAGTCCTGGCCTATAGCCTCACTCTCCACCCAACATCACTGCACTGAATATGGAGTTGCTCAGCAAAAATCTATTAATTAATTCAACAAAAGGGTAGTTTTTTTTGTCTTCCCTAGTAGTAGTAATGGAAGTTACCACATATAGAGTGTTTATAGTATTTCAATTTTATGAGAACCTTAAATAGGTTAAAAATTATGTACTGTTTTCCATCTAAGAATATTTATAATATATTTGTTATAAAGCCTGGAAACAAAAAAACTTTTGTGAACTCACCATCCAAACAAGAGGTAGAGCTTTACCAGGCATTGAATCTACCTGTGTGCTCCTCTGTGTACCCTTCCTGGGGCCCCCACCCAAAGTATTCATTGCTCTGAATCTTATTTTCATTTCCTTACTTAAAAAAGAATACTTTAACAATATATATATTGTACTGGGATTGAACCCAAGGGCCCCTTACCACTGAGAAACGCCCTCCAGCCATTTTCATTTTTATTCTGAGACCAGATCTTGCGAAGTTGCTGAGACCGGCTGTTCACTCGTGGCCTGCCTGCCTCAGCCTCTCCAGTTGCTGGAATCACAGGTATGTGCTACCACACCTGGCAATGCACATAATCTTAAACAATGCATTGCTGGGATTTTTTTATGCATATTGCTGGGTTTTATTATTTATGAAATTGGTAAACATCACATCATACAGTGTATATTCTTCTGCAACTTTTGTTCACTCAACAGTGTGTTTTAAGGTTCAACCTGTTGTACCATACAGTTGTACTGCATTCCTTTTCATTGATTCATAATATCCCACTGAATGGTTATAATACTATTTATCCATTCCCCTTTGGATAAACAACCTAGAAATTCAGGTTGTTTCCAAATCTCTCTGTTATATGACCAAAGTGGCTATGAAGATTCTTTTTTTTTCATGGTGTATGTATATGTGTAGGAGTTTCTCCGAGGAAATTTACTCAGGAGGGGAATTGAAAAATGTGTGATTGTTCAACTTTAAAAAACAATGAATTGTTTTCTAAAGTGGTTGTATATCTTGTGAAGTGGGTCAGACTTCTTTTGGTCAATCTGATGTTTTAAAATGGTATCTCATTGGATTATTTTTATTAAAAAATTCAAAATGAGACCCAGCATGGTAAAAAAAAAAAAAAAAAAGTAAGTTCCTCAGGCCAGCAAGTAAGTGGTGGAGCCAGGATGAGGCCCACTTTTCTGAACCAGGCTAGTTGGCACCACCTGTCCTCCCCTTATATCTCTGGGGTACCTTCCCTTTCCCTTCTGTGCTACCTGCGCTCCAAGATCTTCTTGAACTCTGTGCGCATGAGCTGGCCCCGGCACTGGGCCTGGATGCGTGTGATGATGTGGCTCAGCCTCTCATCCCGCATCTCCTCCAGCAGCCCCAGCAGCCCCGCCTTGAAGAACACCTGTGGGAGAGGGTTAGAACCAAGAGGCCTCAGCCTTGGAGAAGAGATGGGTATCTGAGATGGAGGAAGAAGGTGGGAGGACCCTGGATGAGTTCTCATAGGGCCCATCACCCACACATTCGAAACCCAAGAGTGCAAATGCAAAAGCCAAGAGGGAAGTGAAGCCTGGGTTCCAGCTCTTGGGTTGATGAGGAAGCCAGGAATTGGGGATCTGTCTCCTATTCCCCAGCAGCGTCACCCAACAGGATTCTAGACTCACCTTAGTGTGGCCAAACTTGTACTGGTTGTGGTCGATGTCTAGAGAGCTCAGCAGCTTCTCTGCCCCTTTCCTGCTGTCAATGAACTGCCCCTCAGGGATGGCTGCTGGGTTTAGGACACGATACCTGGGGATGGAAGTGCCCGGGGTCACCTGCACTGTGCAAGAATTCTGCTCTGCCTATGGAGTTCCAGGGCTGCCTGCAGGCTCCTGCTCCTGTGAGGCAGCCCAGGCTCCCCTGGTCCCCTGGACCCACCTCTGGCGGAAGTCCCCGTAGAGGATGCGGTTGGGGAAGCCCTTCCTGCAGATGCGGATGCCCTCCAGCACTCCATTGCAGCGCAGCTGGTGCATGACCAGGGGGTTGTCCATCACCCCTGTGGCAAGAGGGGAGGGGAGGGTATCAGTCCTAGGGTAACTGGATGCCACACATCCTCCCCAGACCAAAGCCTTCCCTGCAGCTCACCTGGAGCCTTTCGTTCATTAGGGATGATGCAGCGCACAAAGTGAGGGTGGGTGGTCCTCAGGTTGGTCATCAGCTTGTTCAGATTTTCCTGGGGTGTATGAGAATGGGGAGTTAGGAGCCTCAAGGGTCTCCTTTAAGTCCCTGAGCCCAGAGTGCTAGGCACTCTGTCACCAGAACTATCAGGGTACAGGGGTTTGACAAATAATTCATGATGCGAGTTGAAGCTCATATAGAGTTTACACACTAAAAATTACCACATAGCTCTGCTTCTTTCCTCCCCAAACTCAGAGCATCAGGATAGGGCAGCACAGCCAGAAGGCCCTGGGCTTCCCAACCACAGACCTTCAGGAATTTCAGGTCGCTTCTTACCCGGTGGAGAGCAGACACCGTCTGGAAGGATGAGCCCTTTTTCTTGCCTCCTTTGCCTTTACCACTATCCCCTAGTGACAAGAAAAGGAACATGAAGAAGAGCTTAAAAACAGAGGAACCCTGGGGCAGGGCAGGGCTCTGGCACTCCATAGCTGTGGGACTTTGGTTGGGCTATTCTCAAGTCTCAGGTTTCCATAGGCTGGGAGCAACTACCTCTAAAAGCTGGAAAGAGGATTGGGTAAGACGAAGCATGTAAGGCGGCAGCTCATCGGTAGGCACTGAGGTGGCATCAGTAGCCTATCCCCCTCTTCTCACCCTACCCTCCATTCTGGCTTCCCACTTTCGACTTTTCTTCTTATCCTTTTCGTTTCAATCCACACCCTTTCTCTTCCTTTCAGAATTGGAGGCTCATTTGTTCTACCATCCAGATGTTCAGTAATCCTCTCACTGTGTATAGAGCTCCCGCATGGCTCTGTACTGGGCCTGGGATGATGTTCCTTGTGCCACCCTTGAGGAAATGGACATGGGCAGTATCCACAACAACAAAGCGGACAATGGCAGGTGCTACAGGGGAGGTACAGATGAACTCTGGTGGGGCCTTCTGACTCACAGCCTCCTGCTGCCTGCTTCTGGATCCTGCACTTCCAGAAGGCCCCAGCCCAGTGCAGGGACTGCCTCCTTACCACTATCAGCAGAAGCATAGGAGGAGAAGAGTGTGGCCATGAGCTTGAGGGAGGACTTCTGGTACAAGCCCACCACTGTCTCGTTCAGTGGGTCCTTGTTCTTCTCTAGCCAGCCCAGGATGTTGTAGTCCACGGTGCCAGCATAGTGGATAAGGGAGAAGTGGGCTTCCTGCTTCCCCTTGACATTGCGTGGCTTCTGGAAGTTGTTAGACTTGCCCAGGTGGTTGTCGTACAGCTTGGCCTTGAAGGTCATGTCGCTGGCCTTGGGGAACATGCACTCCTCTTCCAGGATGGACATGATGCCCATGGGCTGAGGGCAAGATGAGGAGGTGGAGAGAGAATCACTGAGCATATTCCCAGGCTTCCAGAGTCCCACACCCTGACAGGAAACTCTGCAGCCCAGTGTTGCTGGTGGGCAGAAGGGAGCCTATGGTGGTACTTCTTGCTTCAGGATAGGAAGCTGATATTCCTGGAATTAATCTAAATCCAATTACGTTCAAGTCTGGCCTGTAAAACTTTTTTCTGCCCCAGTGGACCCAACAAAGAGTTATGTACTTCTAATCACCCCTCAAGGCCTGCGATACCTCACATCACAGCCCCTTTTTTTCCTGATGGTTCTTGGTCAGGGATAAAAGTGTCAGAGGAACCAAACTGCAGGGCCAGGTCAGACTCCTGTCTACTGGACACTGGTAGCAATGCTTCAAGGTTTGGTTAGAGGGACCCACGTTCTGCACAACACTCTGCCCTTCAGAGAATGTGGTTCTTGGCTTTTCTTGGGATAGGAATCCTTCTGACAATGTGGTTAAACTGAAGAGTGTCCTTCAAGAAAAACACATGTATGCACACACATCCATGCAATATGTATGTACACATGCTTTTTTCCATACAGTTTTAGGATAATGACCCAAAGATTGAGGGAAGCTCCCATTTTTGAAGGCAGTGACTGGCTAGGTTCTGGTTGGATACTCAGGCTTGCTAGGTGGCCATACCACCCTCAGTGCTGCAGAGCTCCTCTGATCTCAGAAGCTAAGCAGGGTGGGGTCTAGTTAGTGCTTGGATGGAGATACACAGGCTTTGGCCTCTGTTATCAGAGAGCAAGGGCACACTGAGGGCAGTCAGCACTGGCATGGAGGAGCTCCCACCAGCTGTCCTGTCTCTCCTGAGGAGCATCCATAGATGAGGGGCTGCAGCCTGGCTTATTTCTCAGTGAACGGGAAAGGGATAGGAAGCCAGGTATCTCTAGTTTCAGTCTAGAATCATCTTTCCATGAATGATGCTTCTTATGGAGTGGAGAGGGACCAGGAGCCTTCCCCTTCACTACATGCCTCACTGAACACAGACAGGCAGCCACCATGCAGGGGGAGCGGGCAAGATTAGAAGTCCTGGGGAAAGACCAAAGGGCTCATCATGCGTACGCCCATGACTTGACAGTGGGTGGATGCCTGGTCTGGAGAAGGGCCCAGGATTCTGGGGACTCTAGTTTCTGAGTGCAGAAGGGAGAGGGGCTGCCGCTTTGTCTGAGATGGCAGAGGAGGGGGACACAGGAGGCGGGGCCGGACACACCTTCTCGATGAGGTCGATGCAGGCCTGCAGGTCCATGCCGAAGTCGATGAACTCCCACTCGATGCCCTCCTTCTTGTACTCTTCCTGCTCCAGCACGAACATGTGGTGGTTGAAGAACTGCTGCAGCTTCTCGTTGGTGAAGTTGATGCAGAGCTGCTCGAAGCTATTGAACTGCAGGTGGGGAGGGCAGGAGCAGGTCAGGCAGGTGGGTGTCTGAGAGGAATGGGTGTTGGCCCAGGGCTGTGCCATGCACAGGGCCCAAGCCCAGCAGGGGTGGGGCTGGTCCCTTCCTAAGTCAAGGCAGGGGTGGGAGGGCTTCCCCTGAGGACAGCATGACAGGAAGTCATGCTCCCTAGCATGACTGCCCTGTAAGTGCCACTGCCTTCCCATGCTTGACCCGTAGCTGGCCCTCCACAGATGACTGTGAGTGTGCTAGTGAGTGAGCGCTTGTTCTCCCACTCCCAGGGTTCCCTGACTCACGTCGAAGATCTCGAAGCCAGCGATGTCCAGGACTCCTATGAAGTACTGGCGCGGCTGCTTGGTCTCCAGGGTGGAGTTGATCCGCGTCACCATCCAGTTGAACATCTTCTCGTACACTGACTTGGCCAGTGCTCCGATGGAGTAGTACACCTGCTGGACATTCTGTCCCTTGGTGACATACTCGTTGCCTACTTTCACCCGAGGGTGGCAGAGCCCCTTGAGCAGGTCAGCTGAGTTCAGCCCCATGAGGTAGGCGGACTTGTCAGCATCTGGTTGAGAAGGAAAGGAGAGGTGACAACTTTCAATGACTCCGCTTCCCTGCCCCAACTCACTTCTGGCTAGTGCAGCTGTCTGCCTACCTTCCCCATGTCCCTGTCCCTCCCCATCTGGCAGCTAACCCTCTGCCCCACAAGCTTCAAGTCCTCCAAGAGCTACTCTGTCTGGAGATGGTGAATAATGGCCAGAGTCCTGGCGGGGCTCTAACTGAGAAGAAAGCCAGGAGGCAGGGCCTGTCCTTTGGAAAAGACCAAGCTCTCCAACTACTTGCTTCTCTTATTTTTCCTGATTTCCTCCCACTTTCTCTGTTGGGGTCCAAACAACCATGTTCTCAACTCAGTTCCCTTAGAATTGTTGAAAGAACCTTTGGACACAGCATGGGATACCCCGCTCCCAGCGACTGTCTCTGGCATGATACGTCAACAGGCCCCTTCTGCTCAGGCCCCTCAGCACCACCCGCCCTGCATACCTTCCGTGCCATCCGGCTCTGCCTGCTCCTCCCGCTGCTTCTGCTTGAACTTCATGTTTCCGTAGTGCATGATGGCGCCTGTCAGCTTGTAGACACCGGCTTTCTCCTCTGCAGTGAAGCCCAGCACATCAAAGGCACTCTGGGATGGAACCAGAGGGGCAGAGGATGGTTGAAGCTATGGCCAGGAGCTCTCGGGAGCCCTCACACCACCACCTGGGCCTCCTCACTCACATCAGTGGCCATGAGCTCCTCGGAGTCATCGATGGAGGCCACGGACACCTCTCCCTGAGACACGTAGGCGTAGTCATAGGGGTTGTTGGTAACCAGCAGCATGTCTGCTCCAGGCAAGGGAGGGCAGGGCAGGGACAAAGGGAGAGGGAGAGGGCAGGGAAGAGAGTGGAGAGGAGAATCGGGGAGGAGAGAACAGGGAGTAGGTAGAGAAAAGGAGAATCAGCAAGGACACAGGAGAGAATCCAAAGGGAATGAAGACCTGAAGTCCCAACAAGATGGAAGAGGGAGGATGGTAGGGAGTGGCACGTGGGAGAAGGGGAGGCAGGTAAAGGGAAACTCGACCAGCAAGAGGAGAGGTGTGGGAAGAAGCCAAGAGAAGAGTAAAGAGTGGGGTGGTGCAGGGGCAGAAGGTGGGCAGGGAGGGTATTCATTAGAGGGAAGGGGGGCAGCTGGGGCAGAGTTGGTGAGGAGGACCCTCACTGCAGGGGGGACTCTGGGATGGCAGGGGGCAATGGGACAGGTGGGGCTCACCCAGTAGCTCTGGCTTCTTGTTGGACAGGATCTGGTAGAAGATGTGGTAGTTCCTCTCAGCCTTTAGCTGGAAGATCACCCGGGACTTCTCCAGCAGATCTGAGGTAGGGAAGGAGGAGAAAGGCGGGTAAGGAAGGAAAGAGAGGAGAGCCGGTGGAAGGGGGAAGATGGGAGAAAGCCTCCTGCAGAACAATGGCGAGACCCAGGGGAGGAGACTGAGTTAAAGAAAAGAGAATACTAAACCCACAAAGCAGATGTAGGCATAGGGAGAAGATGGAGGGAATGAGGAGATCAGGCCGGGCTGGGAGGGGAGACAAAGGAGGAGAACCCAGAGGATGGGCAGGCTCCCTGCCGTTACTCACAGGTCTCTATGTCCGCAGAAGCCAGCTTTCCAGTGGCTCCGAAATGGATTCTGATGAATTTCCCCTGGAGGCAGAAGGGAAAGGGTGAACTCATCCTCAACTTAACCCAGAAACCCCAGTGGTTCTAGAATATAAATGACCTATCTGGTGTCTCAGTTTAATATCAGTAAAATAGAAAAGAATGCACCAGCCCACACACCACAGGGGGATCTGTGTAGAACAGCAGCCAGGGATTGACGCACGGAGAGTGTTGCCTGTTCACGTCTCTCATATTATCTCACATAATCCAGCCAGTACTATGCATGGTGGATATCATGGCCCCCACTTCACTGGTCAGGGAACTGGGCTCAGGGAGATATGGGGATTTGCTGAGCACACAGAAAGTCAGGCCATCGGCTCCAAAGCCTATGCTGTCTTCTGTCCAATGTGGAAGAGCTTTGGAAATACTCATAAAAGAAATCTAAAATATGATCAAAATCAGTTGTTACTTGGCTAGGCGACAGCTATGGTAACTCTGGACCACTTTCGTGGAGTTTCCAGAACTGGGTTGGGAGGGTTTGGGGCTGTATGCATATGTGCAAATGTGTGTGCTTGTTGATATCCCAAAGCTAGACAGCACAATCAACTGAGTGTGCCAACTGTTGGCATAAACAGCACCCCCTTCTCTTGTCAGTGTTGGATGAGGCCACTTGGCAGTGGTCAGGGGCCACTCACAAAGCGGGAGGAGTTGTCATTCCGGACGGTCTTGGCGTTGCCGAAGGCCTCCAGAGCTGGGTTGGCCTGGATGATCTGGTCCTCCAGGGTGCCCTGCAAAGGGAGCAGAACCCTGGGCATTCACCCTCTGTCCGCCTCCAGGTGGGAGGGTGGCAAGGCTGCTCTGGCCCTGGGGTGTGGTGTGGGGCTGGATGAATTGCTGTCTTGTCTGTGACTCCAAAAGACAATACTCAGACTCTGAGTGTGACACCTCCTAAGAGGGTCTTCTGCACCATGTAGATCCTCAGGAGCCTTGCTCTGCCCCCAACACCCCCGCCCCTTCTGAGCCTGTGACACCCACAACACCTTGTTTGCATTGGGATTGTCCTTCTTGCCGCGATCACCTATGGCTGCAATACTGGCAAAGTACTGGATGACACGTTTCGTGTTCACAGTCTTCCCTGCTCCAGATTCTCCACTGGGGACAACAGGGACCAATCAGAACCCAGAATTCCAGCTGTTGTCCATACAGAGCTCCACAATTTTCCTTTCCCAGTCTAAGCAACCAGAGTCCAACACACTGTAAGACTTCCCCTCTAAGAACGGTTGACACCTTACACTCCCTGCAATCACAGTGTGGCCACCACCACCCCACCCCCTTGGGTGGATGGCACTTGCTCACGTGATGAGGATGGACTGGTTTTCCCGATCTGGAAAAGAAAAAAGGAGAGGCAAAGGGGTGAGGGCCAAGGGCCCAGCCTGATGTTGGGTTGAGGCACACAGGTCAGGTGCAGGACTCACCTGTCAGCATGTACTGATAGGCGTTGTCAGAGATGGAGAAGATGTGGGGAGGGGCCTCGCTCCTCTTCTTGCCCCGGTAGGCAGCCACCACCTCTGCATTGTACACTGGCAGCCACTTGTAGGGGTTGACAGTGACGCAGAAGAGGCCTGAGTAGGTCTGGAGACAGGACCAGGCATGAGATTGGTGGGGAGAGCCTGGGACGGACAGTAGTGACAGGCAGGGGTATCCCTAGTCATTCCAGCCAGCTTCTCTCTTTCTGCAGGTGACCAGAGGTGGGTAGGGGAACAGGAGAATGGGTCCCTTGGGAAAGTCCCTATGCTTTTTCTTTGGGAGAGTCCCCTTGGCCTGTTGAGGACTCCATCCAGGACGAGGAGCCCCTGTATTGTGCAGCAGCCACTCACGTAGATCATCCAGGCCGCGTAGCGCTCCTTGAGATTGTACAGCACAGCAGGCTCATGTAGGAAGGTCAGCATGGCCATGTCCTCAATCTTGTCAAACTTGGGTGGGTTCTGCTGCATAATATCATCCTCCTTCACTGTCACCGTCTAGAGAAGAAACATGGGTGGTAGGACAGGATGACCACATTCCCAGCCTGTGCATGCCAGCCTTGCCCTCTTCCCACTTCCTGGGAAACAGTCGTGACTTGGCCTTATCCCCCTAGCTCTTCCAGGACCAGGGTTCCAGCCTCCTATCTTCTAACTTCCACAGGACACAGTCCCCAGATAATTTTCCTGCTCAATCTCTCCACAGTAGAGACTGTCCTAGGGCCTTTTTATTTTGCCAGTTCTCAAGTCTCTGTCCAATGATCACCGCCCCCTGTCCCTACATTTCAAGTATTTAGAGGCAATACTAGGGGCTTACAGCTCTTAGATCTGTGCCCACCTTATGGGGGTGTTACCAGGAGCTGTCTTGTCTCCTGGGGGCAGTGCTCAAGAACATCAGTTGCTCAAGGCAAAATGTTTCCCCTACTGGAAAAGCAGCTCACCCACTAACCCTACGCTCTACGTCAGCTGGTATGGTTTGGTTGGCATTAGTCGATTTGCCATGACTTGACAGTATTTGATCCTGTCAGTAGGTATTCTAGTAGGTATTTTATAGTGGAGGTGGCTGTGGCTCTCAATAATTAAGTGATTAGCTCACACTGTGACCAGGTAGTGGTAGAGCTGGTATCAGAGTCAAAGTGAGTGACCCATGGGTTGTAGCTCATTGTTACACAACTCAGTGAGATGCGACATTCAGTCAGCAAGTCTGGGAGGCACACATCTCTGAGCCCTGCTGGTTACCTGTGGTGACTCTTATGGCTGGAGTGAGCAAGCCAGAAGGCAGGGGCTTCTGAGTGCAGGTTACTGGCCCCAGTACTGAACTTTCAGCTCAAAGGTTCTTGCTCTGTGTTCATTTGGGTCTAAGAGTTTGCTCTTGGTTTGGGTGAAGAGAATTTGAGGAAATGGACCAGTGAATGCAGAGAGGAGGGATACAAGTGCCAGAAGGGAGACTTCATTTATATTTAGTTAATTAGTACTAAGATTGAACACAGGGGCACTTAACCACTGAGCCACATCCCCAGCCCTTTTACAAAATTTTTTTTATTTTGACATCGGATATTACTAAGTTGCTTAGGGCCTTGCTAAACTGCTGAGGCTGCTTTGAACTTGTGATCCTCCTGTATCAGCCTCCTCAGTCACTGGGATTACAGGTGTGCACCACTACCTCCAGCTGAGGGGCTTCATGTGATGGAAAAACCTCTCTGAGGGAGAAAACAGTGAGCCCCCCCGAAACTCTGCCCAGCATCCTTGCTGGCAAGGTGCATCCATCCCCAGGGTGACATCCTGATGCACCTGCTCAGGGTCATCTAAGAAGTCTCAGATCCTGGCCTCCTTGAAGGAACATGTCCTGGCATCCCCACTCTCTCCTCGGACTCTCAATTCCTACTATAGGTGGCTCCACCCCTGCACTCCACCCCCAAACCCTCCTGCCCCTGCCCTGCCTCTGCCCCACGCACCTTGCCATTCTCAGTTTCAGCAGTGACCTTGCCCCCTTCCCGGGACACAATCTTGGCCTTGACAAACTCCTCCTTATCATCTGGCACGAAGCACTCAGTGCGGATGTCGAACGGCCTGGTCTGGGCCTCTAGACGCTCCTTCTCTGACTTGCGGAGATACTGGGCTGCTGCCCCAAAGTCAGCCATCTGGGCATCAGTCATCTTGTCGCTTTTCTGGGTCTGAGCAGCAGGGACCTGTTATTCCTGAGGTGGGCCCAAGCTTTGGTGGGTGGCCTTGTCCATTGCACCCCTGCCCTCTGCCCCACCCATTCCCTACTGCTTTCCCACCATCTTGCCAGATGCTTGCCTAGGCCCACACTCCCACCCCACTGCCCCCAGGATATCTGCTTCCCTTGCCCTCTGAGGTATTCCGAAGGAGGATTTCCAAAAGGGGTTTTTGTGGGTTGGGATTGACTGGAGTTTGCCAAGGGAAGTGCTAAGCTGCCTAGGGGAGAGACAGAGGACCCTGGTCCAGCAACCTGGCTGCCAGGAGAAGCCTGACCTGCTGTCTACAGAGAAAGCTAGGCAGGTTCTCACCTGGTTGTCTCTTCTTAGAGAATCCTGAAGAGTTGGGACCACAGGTGGAGCAAGGCACCCCAGAGTTGCAGCAGGACAGAGAGAAGAATAGACAGGAGAATGAACAATGGATGCAGGCCAGGTGGGAGGAGGCTTGACCCAGAGTGCCAGACTCAAAACATTAGGGCAGACCAAAACCAGGGAATGAGGTAGAGAGGCAGAAAGAAAGAGCAGAAAATACACCGGGGGGCGGGGGGGGATGCAGCTCAGGGGTAGAACACTTGCCTACCATGCTCAAACCCTGACCTCCATCTATCAACACTGGGGCTAGGTGGGCTGGGGGAGAGGGAGAGAGAGAAAAAGAAAAAAAGAAAGAAAGGGAATAGAGTTAGAAAAAGTTTGAGCGATTAGAGATGGACACAGAGTGAGAAACGGAGAGCCAGATTAGAGCACAGCCAAGAAGGAAGGGCCAGGGAGAGAGAGGTGAAGAAGCAGAGAGACAGGTGGACGTATTGGTGAAGACCAAGAAGCAAGATAAGATGAGGACAAAGGGAAGGAGAGCACCCAAAGAAGAGAGAAAGGAAGCAGTGTATAGAAGATACAGAAAGGTGCAGGGAAAGAAATGGGAAGTCTGAGAAAAAAGGCTCTGTGGAAGGGAACTTCCTGGGCTGGAGGATGGCAGCCTGAGCAGAATCCATGGGGCTCCAGAGGACCTGCACCCTACTCCCAGGAAAGACGGGTGCCCTCAAGGGGAGCTATCTGCATTGGATGCAGGGCACTCACCCCAAACTCCCTCGTACCTGTGCTGGAGGAGTCTCTGTCTGTCCACAAAGCTCTGGCTCCTTTATATCCTACTTCCCCCACCCTGCGGTCTAAATTTGGAGTCCTTCCGGAGGGACCCTCCCTCCCACCTCTCCTGCCTCCTGGCTCCTCCTCCCTTGATCCTTTGGCTCTGGAGGTGACAGGAGGACAGCAGGGCCCCCAGGTTTGCCCATGAAAGGTCCGTTGCCCCAGCCCCTCTGGCTCCAGGGCCTTTTTTTAGTCCTTGGGCACATTCCTCCCCTCCAAAGGGCCGATGGGCAGATAGTGGGAAGACAGGACCTTCTCGCACTACCTCCCCCACCTGCCATGGCCCTTACCTTGGTTATTTTTAATCTGAAGGGTGAGTTGAGCACACTGGGTGAGGGTCACCTTCTCCTGCAGAACAAATGTTTGTCCCCTGCCCCCAGCCACAGGCCCCCTCCTTTGTTCCCTCCCCTCTCCTTTCCACACTGGCTGTCCTCACACAGCCTCAGGCTGGGAGCATCTCCCTACTCTCTCAGACCTGGAGTCCCACAGTGCTGGGGTTTGGGGGCTAGAGACAGGATGCCCAGGGAAGGCATCCACTATCCAGCTCCCTGGCTCAGTTTCCCTTCATTAGAAAAAGGATTTCTGACTAGCCCTTACTTGGCATGAATGCTGTGCCTGATTTCTATTCCCCAAGTCTCCAGCCAGGTGTTCTCTCAAGGCCTCGAGACTACCTTGATTTGGGGGGACATCTGGAGCTCCCACCCCACTCTGGTGCTTCTGATACAGTGGTTGTCAGCCAGTACCCTCTTAGAGAAGGTTTCTCCCACACAGCTTTAGGCAGACTTGCACAGAAATCTGCAGTCTAGCACCTTCACTTACAGTCCTGACCAACCATAAGTCCATGGCCATTCTCAGGCACACACATGCAGTCACCCACTTACCCACTTAAGCTTGCAGATTTCTCTTCTTGTTTTTATGCACATTGATGCACACATTTGAACACCCACATTTGCACAAATAGGTTTTTCTGTCCCACTGCCATCCTCCATTCCTGGTGGTGATGGTTGGGGGAGGTAGAGAGGCTAGAGGCGTTAATTCTGGGGCCTGAGGGAGGAGGGATGGGGGTGGGGGCTGCTCCCTTCCGCCTCTCTGCACTGCCAGAGGGTGCAGGTGCTGCTGAGGATGGCTGGGGCGCCTGGCAGTCCTGGGGATTTACACCAGTTGGGCCCCAGGCTCTGCATTACAGGGGTGTGGGGCTCTGCAGACTGCCCCCCTCCCCAGGGAGAACTTTGGTGTCCCCTCCCAACCCCCTGGGTCTCATACTCACATGCTTTTCTTCATGATGTCCTCAAGTGCCTAGACCCTCAAGGCACCCCTCCCCAGCCTCCAGGGCTGCCATCTCTAAAGCTGTAGGTATTGGGTCTTCAACAGGCCGTGCCTGCTATGACTAAGTGGACATTGTGTTCAGGAAACAAAGCCAGACTCCCCTGCTCTGGCTTTTCCCTACATCCTCACACCCAGGAACAGTCTCCCAGCTCCCCCCTCCCGCACCATCTACTGTCACCTCTCAATATAGCTCTGGGGTGTGGAGGTGGGTAGGACAGACAGGGTCAGCATTTCTGGGTGGGAGCATTCTCCAATAAAACTGTGGCATTCCCCCAAGGTTGTTAGCCCCCTTGGACACTACACTGCCCAATTATGGGTATCAAGAAGGCACATCTCTTACCAGGGGACTTGTACCCTGTATTCAGTGTCCTTGGAGGGACTTGAGTTGATCCCACATCCCCGTCTCCTGCAGGTGCATATGCCAAATTGTTACTCCCAGGGGATGCAGGCCACCTGTCTCCAGCTCTAGGTCACTCAAGGTGCCAGCATGCAAACTGGGGGGTTAGCCCATGACCCAGTGCGTCACTGGCTGCTTCCCATTGCCCTGGGGACATGATAAGGGCCTAAGAACGTCAGGTCAGGTTGGGTCAGGTCCAGGTGACAAAGACCAGGCTCTGTCCTCAGGGAACCCAGTCCACTGAGCATGCCAAACTTGGTATAGGTAGTGATGGGAGGGGTGAGGGGTGGACAGGCAGCTCCTGCTTCTATGGAAGGAGGAAGAAGAAAGGAGTTAATTTGGTTCTGGGCTCTGCCCCCTGTGTGGTCTGGTTTGCCCTCCTCTTCCCTGGTGCTCACATACTCTCCTCCATCTTCCTTTAGCGGCTTCCTAAGCCAGCCCTGCATTCTACTGGGAGTCCGGGAGCGTACAAGTACAGGATGGAGATTCCAGCACAGGTGAGGGGGGATCAGGAGGCAGGGTTAGCCTCCTTGGCACTGGTGGCCCCTTTTTTGCCTGGCTCCCTGTGTCTGTCTGCCCTTGTGTCTGCCCTTTCTTTCCTTCTGCCTGGTTTCCCATCTCAAAGTCCACGCCTGGCTTCTGCTTCTCCTGGGCCCATGTCTCTGACTATCTTGATGTCTGATATGAGGCTCTGCCTTGTCTAAGTCAACCTCTTGGAGCTCTTAGCCTGTCTCTGCCTCCATGTCTTTTTCTGGGTTCCTCATCTACCTCTAGCTTCCCCTGCTCCTTTGCTTTCCTGACTCTTGCATCTGAAGGTGACTCAGCATTCTTCCCTTTGCCCAGTGACACTTCCCTCATCTCTTTACGCTTCCCTATGTGAGGCTCCCTCTCATTTCCTCTTCATCCCCATTCCCTCTCAGCATCCTCCTTCCTCCAGGGGCTCAGTCTGGTATTTGTCCTTGACCCTGCTGCCTGCACCCATCCTGGCCATCCTGGCAGCATCTTTATCTCTTGCTCTCTCAGGTTCTGGTTCTTAGATTCCCTGAACTTTTCCATGCATTTCCCTCTTTAAATATGTTTTCCTTTTTCTCTACTCATCTCTTCACTGCTCTCCAAGTCTGTTCCTAGGAAGAGGAATGGTCCTAGGTATGGAGAAGTGGGGAGGGTTCCAAGAGGAAGCTGGGAGGGCCTGGGCTCCTTCTAATGCCTCCTCAAGTCTGGTATCTTTCTTTTTTTCTGTTTCCTCTGCTCATTCTGTCTCTGGGTTCTCCCTCTCTCTCCACTATGCCCCCTCAGGTCTTTCCTTTTTTCTTCCATATTCCCTTTCCCTGCCTTCCCCTCACTTGCTATTCTCAGCACTTCTGTGCCTTCCCCTTGGCATAGTGCCCTCACTCTGGTTGCTTCAGTCAGTGCTCAGAGCCCAGAGAGGGAGCAGGGGCTGGGCTGTGCCTGGGTGTGTGTTTGGGGGTGGGGGTGTTGAGGGGAGATTTAGTCCAGTGCTGACCAGGTTCCCAGAGGAGCTGAGTCCCATTTTCTCTCTGGCCCAGAGTCCCAGGCCCAGCCTAAGCAGCCCAGCTGTGGCAGCAACTCCAAGGGGGCTGGGCTTGGTTGGTTGGTGGGGGCTTACTCCTTCCTCTGCCTCCCAGCCTTCCAGGGACCTGTACCTCCCCTTCCCTGCAGGGTCTTGGCTAATTGGTGTCCCTAGTCCCTCCTTTACTCCTGCCTCTGCCTACCTTTCCTTGAGATGGCTTGCCATACATGGGCCAAAGAACCCCATCTTCCAGCAACTGTATAATAGGGAGGCCTTGAGAATGGAAGTTACAGTGGAGAAATGAGAGAAAAGAAAGGGGCACCTGGAGCCAGAAAGAAAGGTGGACTGAGGGTGCTTTTCTCCTGGCTGGGGTGGAGAGAGACCCAGATCCTTGGAGGAGCAGTGTTGGAAGGGTGTATGGACTACAGTCATGATGCTGTGTTCTCTGAGACATGCTGGAGACTTTCGCCCGGGGCCATTACCTCAACTGCCTGAGTGGGCCACACCTCTGAGGACACAACAGTACTGGTCAGTCCTTCACACCAAACCTCTTCCCCGTGGCCCAGAGCCAGGTATCAGTGTGTGGAGGTGTTAACTGGAGCTGGGGTATAGGACTCAGGATGTCCTAGGCAAGTTTTAAGAGTATTCTTAAATCCCCTTTCACTCCAAGGGGTGTAGGCCAAGGAGAGGGTTGAGAGGACAATTGTCACCTCTCTGTTGCATTTGGCTGAATGGGGGAGAGGGATCCATGGGCCAGTTCTGCTCCTGGGAGGGTTCAGAGCCTTATAGACTGCCTGGGGAGGCCTCCTAGCCTGACTCTTGAAGCTACCCCTCCTCCTCTGGAAACCCCCTCGCCCAGGGCCCCACAGCTGGCAGGCAGTGAAGAAGAGTCTAGAGGCAGGATCTCAGCTTCAAGGAAAATTGCTTTATTCTGCATCCTCTCAAGGGGCTCTTAAGAAAGGCGTTGGTGCTGGGGCTTCATTGGCACCCTCAGGACTGGAGATCAAGATGTGGCAAAGCTACTCTTCATTCAAGCCCTTTTGAAAGGAAACAAAGTCCAAATTAGCTCTGGAGAGGCAGGCATTGTGGGGATGGGGCACAGAAAACAAAGGTGAGACCAGGGCATGGAAGGAAAGCCCGAGGTCCGGCAGAGGTGTTTTCACTATCAGAGGGAGGGGGGAAAGTTCTGGAGCACAGAGCTCTGGGGTGGACCAATGGGAAGCTGCCTGGATGAGGACAAGGTGGTATTCTGGAATGTCCATTTGATGCTTGAGTGGCAATATTAGAGGCCAAAATTATGTGGAAGGGAAGTGGAAACTAGCAGTTGGGGTCATTAGGATATACTGGGTATATGTAAATTTGGGTCTTGTAGGGTTGATGGCCACCCTAGAGCTGGGGTTTATATAGATCATTGATAGTTAAATGATAGGAAGAACCTTAGAAATCACAGGCCCCTGGGGCCCTGTGGTTCAATTGGGACATAAATGAAAAGGCAGCAGCCAGGGTATGTGGATGCTCTCTCTGAGGCTGACAGAGCAAGTGCTTATGCTGTCAGGGACAACAAGTGCAACCCAGGGGAGGGGCCTACCTTGGTGCCGATGTCACGGCTCTTGGCCCGCAGCTTGTTGACCTGGGACTCAGCAATGTCAGCCCGCTCCTCTGCCTCATCCAGCTCATGCTGCACCTTGCGGAACTTGGACAGGTTGGTGTTGGCCTGCTCCTCCTGTGGGGAGAAGGAGGATGCAAGGGTGAGGGTGAGGGGAAATGACTTGGGCTCTCAGCCTTCCAGCTGAGGGGGCCAGCTCCCCTCAGTCCCTCCTCCAGGCCTTGACCCCAGCAGGGTGACTCACCGCCTCCTCAGCCTGGCGCTTGTAGGCCTTGACCTTCAACTGCAGCTTGTCCACCAGATCCTGCAGCCTCAGCAGGTTCTTCCTGTCCTCCTCAGTCTGCGGGTAAGGGTGAGAAGAGTGAGGCTGGTATGGTCATTAGGGACAGCACCTACCCCCAGCTTCTCTTGTCTTCTTTATCCTAAGTGTAATATCTTGAACCAATTCTATTTTTTGATCCTCACTAAATGTTTGAATTCTCCTTATAATTTCTTATTTAAAAAATGTGAATATTTTAAACGATGTGTACCAGGAAGGAATACAAGGAACTGATAGGATTCCTGAAATTATGCCCCAAATTTGTGAGTGTGTGTGTGTGTGTGTGTGTGTGTGTGTGTGCTGTTCTATGGAGCAGGCTCATGAGGGTCCTGGACCCCATGGAGGATAAACTTTCTGGCTCTGAAGCTCAATATGTGCTGGGAGTGACTTTGGGGCTGTGAGCACGATGGAATTTCCTGGGCTGCAATGGAGATGACACAGACTTGATCTAGGTTAAGGACAAAATGTCCTTACAGGGATGGTGACATGCTGGATTGGAACAGAAACAAGTTCTAATTGACTCTGACTCTAGGAAAATACCATGGAAATCTGGAGGCTATTGCCCGGGGTAACTGTAAAGTTCTGAGATTTGTCTGAAAGGTTTTGGTGTACCTTTATTGTCTTTTGGGGTGAGTCAGGCTACACATTTGTTTCCTGGGGAACTATGAACTATGTTTGGTGAGCCCTGTCTGGAGCCCTGACTGTATTCCCAGGGGACGGGCTAAGTAAGGGTGCATGCTGAGGTGGCACACACAGACCAGGAG
Organism: Aplodontia rufa; assembly: GCA_004027875.1. Lineage (NCBI taxonomy): Eukaryota > Metazoa > Chordata > Mammalia > Rodentia > Aplodontiidae > Aplodontia > Aplodontia rufa. The sequence goes on along the minus strand of PVKS010032873.1, from coordinate 371 downwards.
GCTCAGACACTGACATCTGGACCTGGGAACTCCCTGGTGGCTGGGCTAGGCAGAGTAGAATAGGGTATCCAGGGACTGCACTCCGACCCTTGCCCCAGAAAAGGTAAGAGCAAATATTTCATTCCCTTGGGTGCTCATCCCTGTGACCTAGTGCAAGGGCTAGAGCCACAGCCCTGCCCGCACCTGGTAGGTGAGCTCCTTGATGCGCCGCTCACTCTTCCTCATGCCCTTCACTGACTCTGCATTGCGCTTCTGCTCCACCTCCAGCTCATTCTCCAGCTCCCGCACCCGGGCCTCCAGCTTCTGCAGCTGCTTCTTGCCGCCCTTCAGGGCGATCTGCTCGGCCTCGTCCAGCCGATGCTGCAGGTCCT
>PVKS010032872.1:0-22184 GCA_004027875.1 Aplodontia rufa | reverse complement strand
GTCTCATATCCAGAATCTACAAAATCCTCAAAAATTTCAACTACAAAAACACTAACAGCCCAATTAATAAATGGGCCAAAGAGCTAAATAGAAACTTCTCACCAGAGGACATTGATCAAGCCAATGAATACATGAGAAAGTGCTCTAAATCTCTAGTAATCAGAGAAATGCAAATGAAAACCACATTAAGATATCACCTTACACCAGATTGTCAAAGATGAAGAAAATAAACAATAATAGATGCTGGAGGGGCTGTGGAGAGATAGGCACACTAACACACTGTTGGTGGAGTTGCAGACTGGTACAGCCCCTCTGGAAAGCAGTGTGGAGAATCCTCAAAAAACTAGGATGAGCCCACCATATGACCCTGCTATTCCACTCCTGGGTATCTTTCCAGGGAATTTAGAATCAGCACATTATAGTGACACAGCAATATCTATGTTCCTAGCAGCACAATTTACTATTGCTAGGCTATGGAAATAACCCAGATGTCCCTCACAGGATGAATGGATCCAAAAACTGTGGTACATTTATACCATGGAATTTTACACAGCAATTAGAAACAATGATATTGCAGCCTTTGAAGGTAAATGGATGGCTATGGAAGAAATCATGCTGAGTAAAATCAGCTTAACCCAGAGAACTAATGGTCAATTGTCTCCACTCATCTGAGGAGGTTGGGACTAGACCCTGGCCAGTGAGAAAGTTTGTCTATTATCATGTGTTAAATCCAGATAAGATATAATGCTGTACAACATAATCCTTTTTTAAAGATATGGGGGAAGGGGAAGGGAGGGATAGGGTGGGTAATAGGGGGGCACTCCTGGTGGTAATTGTAATATCCAGAATCTATACACATTTTATATTATTTTGTTAAAAACTTGTATGGTTGTTCAAAAATTTAAAAAAATTTTAAAAATGATTGTCTAGGGGCTGAAGCGGTGGCTTGGTGATTAAGGCTCTTGCCTTGCATGCACAAGTGCAAGAGTTCAAACCCCATCACCATGTACACAACAAAGTGTCAGAGGAATGAAAGTCACATGAAAAACTAAATAAAACGTGCTTCTCTCTTTCTCTCTTTGTCTCTCACTGTCCTTCTCTCTCTCTTTAAAAAAAATTAATGTTTAGAAAAATGAATTCGATAGATATCTCCCTTGTATTGGTTGTTTTTAGTAAATACTTGACAGTAGAATATGTTTTGACATAAATATAAAAGCATGTAATATAACTTGTTCTAAATCCATTTCTAGTACCTCCGCTTCTCCTTCACTCTCCACCACCACCGCCCCCATCCCTTACCTCTACTCTACTGATCTTTCTGTTCTTTACCTGTAGTTGTTTTTTTTTTAAAGCTAATGTCTTGTGAATGTACATAATGGTGAGCTCAACTGGAGTATTTTTACATATACATGTAGAAATGTTATCTCAGATTCGTTCCCTCTACCTACCTACAACTAAGAGAAGAATTTTCAAACTCCCTCTCCTACAGTCTTTGAATTTTATGGAAGTGTCTTTATATTTACTACCTTCCCTAGTTAGCTTCTGCTGTGTACCTTTGTCTCCCAATAGTCTCTGTCCTCCTTGAGCTGGGAGTATGACATAGAATCTTGGACTCCTTAGTGGAAGGGGGCTAATAGATGATAGAGTTAGTCGTGTGTGTGATGTTGGTTTTCTCTCTTTAGGAGAAGAGTAGTTTACAGCAGGTTGACATTTTAGACTTAGATTTACTTCTTGGAATGTAGATTGTGGAGACAGAAAGGATTTTTAGGCCATAATCAGTCGTTTCATCAGTCATGGAGAAGCTAGAAATAAATCAGTGAGCTATATTATAATAAATTCAAACACTAGGTCTGGTGTTACCCATCTATTTCTTACTTGCTGGTTATATTTGTCGTGTTGTCAAAACTAGTCCTACCACAAAAATCTGTGCCAGTGAAAAGCCTCTGGGTATGCTCTCCTCACCATGCTACAGGCATGTAGTTCAAAAAGATGTTAAGCTTCACAGTAAATAGTTGTGAATATAAGTTTTTTGATAGTGGTTGGATAATAAACTGAAAGTGTCAGAAACAAAAGTGACCTTTAACCCTGTGCTTAGAGCTAAACGCAAATCATTTGGTTGGAAAAAACAGGCCATGTTAGAAATTTAAATGAGCGAAACAGATAAAGCAAGTTATCTCTATGAAAATGCAGCTTGGAACCTCAGAGCATCTTGGATCTCACAGAGATGTACAGATTGTTGTTCTGGCCCAGAGCTGATACCACTCAATCTCAGCCAGAATGCCCTGGAGGACTAGAGAAAATAGTTCTATCTTATTACAAGGTATCCTTATCAATTGTAATAAAAGTTGTTTCCTTATAAACTCTGCCCTTGAATCTTTATATGAAGTTTTTAAGATCATGAAATTGATGCTTTCATTTGTCAGCTCTTCAGATAGTTATAGGTATCATCCTAATCTTTCATTCCTTTAATAAACCTCTGTTTTAGGCCAAATATTCCCAGAACATTCATTCACTAATGGTCAATGACCTTAAAAAGCCATTTCATCATTATAGTAGAAAGGTACTTCATCATTATGGGAGAGTCTTAGACTATGGCACTCTCTTTCAAAGTGTGATGCCCAGAACTAAACAGAAGACTCATAGGTATCTTACCTGGACAGAAATGAAAGGGAATGTCTTTGATATTGAATAGGACATACATTCTCATTAACAGACCTGGAATCATGCTAAGGATTTGTTACATGTCCAAATTAAAACTGCTCTGGCTCTTTTCCCATATGTCATAATGAAGTACCCCAACCTGTTCATGTGCCTTTCATTTTAGGGTCATAATTGCGATAAAAAGGTAAAAAATAAATAAAGAACAATGAAAAGATACTACTTGTACCTGTTAAATGGACAATGAAAAAAAACATTGGATAATAATTGTTTTCGTACAATTCTTTCTACTTAACCGATAACTGGTTAATCCATTCCAATCTGGTTTTGCCTCCAAGAACATGCCACGGAAGTGGATTTCCCTGTGGTCTTCAAACTTCACAGTCTAGCAGTCTACTGCTTTCTCTGCCAGAATAACTTTCTCTAAATGGTCTGTAGAGAATGGGGTACCTCTCTTCTCTTAACTCTCTTTCCCTATGTAGTTTGTTTGTTAATGCTGGGCATTGAACCCAGAGGTGCTTTACCACTGAGTCAATCCCTAGCCCTCTTTATTTTTTATTTTATGACAGGGTCTCACCAAGTTACTTAGAGCTTCAATAAGTTGCTGAACTAAAGCTGCCTTGAACTTGCAGTCTTCCTACCTCAGCCTGCAGTGCAGCTAGGATTATAGGCATGTACCACCATGCCCAATCCCTAAACAGTATTATTCATCTCTCTATGGATAATTTCCAACTACACCGACACTGATAACCCATCCGATATATCGATTATTTCTGTTTATCCCATTCTTCTCCTCCTCAGAGTAGAAATTTAGATTTTAAATGATGTTTCCATTTCTGTTTTCTTGCTTATTCTTTAGTAGATCTGGTAGTTCATGCGCTCTATGAAATTTGAAAATTTAGCTGCTTTGGTAATGTCTAAATCCTCAGAGATTAGACATTTTAGCTGTTTTGTTAATGTCTACGTCCCTAGGGTCTGGCTCATTGCTTGGCATGTGGGTGCTCAGTAAGCATTTGTTGGGAGATGGAATAATATTTATGAGAGCATTGCTTTTTAACAGCATAAAATCTGGCTACTATTATATAGGTCTATCAATTTAATGATTCCATTATAGGAAAATCCACACAAAGCCTTTGTAAAGAATGAAACATACACAATGACATGGAGAGGAATTTAAGAAATTCAAATTTCTGAAACCATATAGGATAATGGAATTTGTTCTAAAGTCAGTCTCTCTCTCCCTCTCCCAGTTTCCAGGATTTCTGTTTCTTCCAGGCAATGACAATATGGAATGGCAGCAACTTCTTTTACTTCACCCCTTTTTGAATTACTACATTTTAAAATTTTTAGTTTTCAGATATTTCTTTTATTACACCCTACTTTAAAACATAAATACATTTTAAATGAATTAGAAACAGTATGTATACTATATCCATTCATTTTATAAATTTATATTTATCATCTGCTATATATTTTATAAGTTTTATTTATCATCTGCCATGTATCAAATACTGCTAAAGGCATGGCATATATATAGTGAGATCTATTTTTTCCTCCATAATTGAGTATCTTAAAAGGAGGATTATTCTTATGAGGGTTATCTCTGGAAACTAGTATATGTTAAGATTATGGTTGGATTTCATTGCACTTTCTCATTTTCAGATTTTTTTATAGTAAACATGATTAATTTCAAAGTGACACAAGTTATTCTTTGAGGCATTTAAATACTAATATAGAAAATAATCATTTTGCTTGGCTGGTTGAATACTTTTCAACTTAATGGGAAAATCATCAGTTTTTTAAATACCTTTGATGTAGATGCAGTTTTAAAAATATGTGTAGTTCTTACAGCTTAGAAAGTTTTATAAATATGCAACTTCCCAGTGGGAAACATGGCACTCAATCTTATTGATTTTGGGGGGGGGCAGGGTACCTAGAGACTGATCTATTGAACATAGCATAGTGACGTGCTCATTTTGGAAAATGAGTACCCAGGAGAGATTCAGGATTTTATTAATGAGGTAATATTTGTAAGGCACACTGGAGGGTGTTTATGAAAGCCACGAGTTAGATCAGAAGGGCAAAGCTCTCTGGGTGATAGAAGCTGAACAGTAAGCAAAGTGTGTTGTGTCTGGGTCCGGGGTGGGTGGAGAATGTGATTCTTGTGGGGAAAAATCTTAGATTGTGTACTAGGGAAGGGAATGGGAGGGAGAAGAAAAGACATGCAAGGACTCTTACATACTGAAGTTTTGATTTTGTTATTAAAGTGTGATACTTGGAGGAAAAAAGAAAGTCAATTATCAGATTTAGAAACTATTACCTTGAAGCAACACGTAATGCTGACTTTCTATAAATATCATGAACTACTTTCAAACAACAGTCACAATGTACCTGCCCCCTGTCCTCTGCTGTCCATTTTCTTAGATCCTTGGTGTTCTCTTTTCCAGTATCTGTTTTCATTCATTTGACTATTTTTTAAGAGAGAAAGAGAGTCAATTTTATTTATTTACTTTATCTGGTTTTTGTTTTTCTGACACTTAGTTGAGTATGTGGTGTTGGGGTTCAAACCTGGGTCCTCACATATGTCAGGCAAGGGCTCTACTGCTAATCCACCTCTCCAGCCCCTGTACTTGACTTGAAGCACAGTCTCCCAAAGTCTTCTCTTGGACCCTGTCATGAACATAAATACCATGACCCAAGGTATCACAGTCATGTACTTCCAACTGTCTCTTCAAATGTGCTCTCCTAACTCACCTGGTTATTTTCTCCACTGTGCAACATTTCTCCTTCATCAAGACCACTTCTGTTAATCCACATTTGTTTTTATATTCTTTATTTCTGTCCTATTAGTCTGCAATACTTATGCATAGACATTGATTTACATCTACCCCCTTGCTCCCTCCAGTAACTCTTATGTCATCTTCTTCCTCTGAAACTTATAACTGTAGAACACTCTGAATCCACTCCCCTACCATCTTAACTAACTAACCTATATGTAATCTATGGTATAGGTAGCCTGATCTATGGGTCATTTTGTAACAGCATACACTGATATTCTTTGCAAAACTTTAACTTTTTAAAACATTTACTAGTTTGTTTTATGTTTTGGTTACCAATGAGATTCGTAAGAATATAGTTTATATCCCCAGGAAGTTAGTTTACTGTCTATGGCTCAGATAATATTCAAATAATTCTTGAATAAATGAATGAAGTTAATTCTAATAAAGGAACCAAGCAGTAGAGAAACTGAGCACTTTACTGGTATGGTTCAGAAACTCTTTTGCCTGTGTGGGACAAAATGAGCACCCATCATGCTGAGAAATTATGAAGCGCTTTCCCTCTGTTAGTTAGCTTTGCATCACTGTAACAAAATACTTAACACGGGTTCTGCATGAAGTAAAGATGGGCTTTTTGTGGCTTGTAGTTCTGGAGAATCAAGAACAGGCCTAACTGCGTTAGGCCTCTGGCAAGAACAGTTAGTTAATTATGATAGGAGATTGTATAGGAGTGAGTGCTCATACCATAAGCCAGAGAGGGAGGGAGAGAATGAGTGAGAAAGAGAGAGAGGGAGAGGGAGAATGGGCCAACGTCCCACAGTTCCCTTTGGGGACATGCCTCCAATGACCTGGGGACCTCCCAATTGGGCCCCATCTCTTAAAGGTCCACAGCATCTCTTAATACTGCCATCCTAGGGACCAATTAATATTTGAATCTCTGGTGGACACTACTCATATTCAAACCATAGCGCCCCCTACATTTTCAGGGCACTCTGGTGATGTAGTTGAGCAGTCTCTCCTTAGTCTGCTTTCTCTACACAAGTGTCATCTAAGTTCCCTGCCTGTTAGTTATCTGCCAGCAGCTTGACTGAATCATTTCCTGCTTGTCCTAGAAGGATTTCAGGTGCCAACTTCAGCTTGATCTAAGGTTAATTATATCTCCTGCAACCTGAGTTTCTCACATATTCTTGCTTTCTGTTGCAGGGGGTTTCTACTATAACACATAGTAAAATATAAATGGAGTGTCAGTCATCTCTGAATGGTAATACATTCTACAGCTTTCTATTCAAATATTTGCCTTTGAGCTTGTACCTTTGAAGTCTGTTATTAAGTAGTCTCAAAAGGAGTGCCTTCACTTAGGTATCTTGAAAATTAAATTGGAGATGTGTTCAAAGATGTGCCTGCTATAAGTTACCATCCCACTCAGAAGCTTACTGGCAATTCTTGGTTATATTCTCATGTCAAAACAAGTGCTTATATTGTTCATGGGCTGGGGACCCTGATTCCTACAAACAGTGCTTCCAAAGAGCACTTGAGTCATAGCTCTGTTATGAAACTGTTGTGACCTTAATCCAGGGGTCAAAATCAGGGATTCTGTTCACCATGATTGCCAAGCTTCCCCAGTCCCCTCCCTCAAATATTATATCTTAGATTCTATCACTGTCTGTGTTCCTTTAACGAAAGATCATGCTTGGAATAGATCATTTAAATACTCAACACATCTTCATTTCTTTTTCATGTTTGTAAAGGTAACAGAAAGATTATCTTCTCAAATCTGCGGTTCATTTATTAACTTGTTCATGTAATAAATAAGTATAGCATGCACTATGTGCAGTGGAGTTTCAAAACAGTTATCAAATACAGCCCTGGAAAAAGCCAGAAAAGGGCAAGAATGGTTTAATGGAAAAATTTTCCCATTGGAAGAATTGAGAGTTAAGGGAGTTTTTATGTATAAAGTATAAGTGCTGCCATCTCCAAGAGCCCAGTACTTCAGTTTGAATTGTGAGGGCATCTGGTGTGTACATTTTCAAAGGAAGAGCAGTTTGATAGCCATCTGTCTCCAAGAAATGCAGCGTTGGCAGCAAGATGAAGCAAACATGACATGTGCATGGCCTACGAGTTGTGAATTAGGCATGGCTTCTGTCATATTCAGGGTTCCATAAAGAAAGACAGCACACCAAGTAGGACTCTTACAGAAATGCTCGGGAGGACTTGAGTGGCAAGGACTTGATTGCATGGCAGGCAGTACAGACTTCCACAGATAATCGATCTGTTCTGCCTGAGTAACATACTGAGAGCTTCTAGTACAGGCGACCTCAGAGCACTCCTAAGGCCTTCCAGGGAAGCAGGGACTGAGGTTTGAAATTGAACACCGAATGGGAAAAGACAAAACACTTCACAGATGGCTTTTGGGTTTTGCAAGGTGATAATCAGGTGTATCTCTGCTCTGCATCCACCAAATAAAACCTTTTTTAATAGAAGAAACTTTTTACCTTTTTTTTTAGTTTTCACCTTGAAACTAATGCTATAGGATCTTTCTTTTTCTCTGTTTTGAGCAGACTCCCCCTCTGGGATTTTAATGCAGCTGTAGGGGGTTGGCAGTTTGGGATTTGGGTGGTGATGTAGAAGGAGGTCACTTTGACCCCAATTTAAAATTTGTCTGGGTCTGTAATGACTTCAGGGTGTGCTCTAACAAGGTTTTTGGAAATCTGTCAAGGTGAGCTGTCAATAAAGAGATCTGGTATCTATTGTGACAAAACACTCACCAATGTTACATCTTTCCCTTTCTGTGGGAGACATGTTTCTGTGGTTCCTTGCTTGAGAATCCTTTATATAAGTCTTAGTTTAATATGTCTTACATTTTCTGTGCATGAGCACTGAAGCTAATGCTACAGTCCTATGGCTGGTAGCCACCATTGTCAAGATTACATTCAACAAAGTCAATGCCTCCATTAATTTACTCATATTTAGAGAAAACAGAGTGAATGTTCTGATTTTTATTTTCTCTAAATAGCTCTGCCTTTGAGTTACCTAGTTGTATGTGTATGCATGCACACACACACACACACACACACACACGAGTTGGCCAATTTTTAGCCATTGTTTAAATTATATAGGACTGGAGCAGGTCACTCAGTGGTTACAGCGCTTGCCTGGCATGTGCAATTACGTGAGTTCAAACCCCAGCACCATGTACACAACGAAGTCTCAGAGCAACGAAAGCCACATGAAAAACTAAATAAAAATTTATTTTCTCTTACTCTTTCAGTGTCCCTCTCTCTTTTAAAAAAAATAAATTATGTAAACATACAACTAAATAAGTTTTATTTAAAAAGTAGTAAACACTTAAAATCCAACATTTCCTCATTATTTTACTCCACTTCAGTATTATCTATGCTCTGGTAGTTATTTGCATCTATTTTATATCTATTGTGTCTGTGTGGGGAAAATACTGTATAAAGTGTGTTGCTGCATATTCAATACAAATCTGCATGTAGCAACATCAGAAATTTTCTTTTTATTTGAAATCTAGTTGTTAAAACATTTATCTGCACACGGCTGTAAATACACACACACACACACACATTGTACAGAAGAGATGTCAGATTTTCTATTTTATAAATGAAGAAAACGGAGGTCTTAAGAGTTTAAGTAACTGACCCAAGAGCCCCTCCCATACTTTAGTTCTCCTGCTCCCACAAGTCCAAAATGAAAAGTAAGGATAGCTGATGGCTAGGGAAGAGTGAAACAGTATTGAAATAGAATTAAAAAGCAGAAGTCTGAAAGAAGGGGGAGAGAAGAGAGCCATGTGAAAATCTAGAGGACAAGTATTTTTAGTCAAGGGCCCAGCCAGTGCAAGGGCTGAGGCAGGATCCCAGTTGCTTTTCTGAGAACAGCAAGAGTCCTATTGGGGCTGGGGGAGAGAGAAGAGGAGGAAGAAATTGAAAATGCAAGGCAGGTAGGATCAGAAAACTACCTTTACGAGGTTGGGCAAGAACCTTTACCTCTCTATGCCTTATTTTTCCTAAGTCACTTCATGCTGTTGGTGAGAGTGTTTGTGAATTCACTATTTTAGCTTTAGGTAAATTATTGCTACTAAAACTAAACTATCACTGTGTCTCTAACAGTGTTCCATTCTGTTGACTTAAATATAAGGTTAAAGTAGAATAATTATTTCTTGCCGTCTTCAGCAGCTGCGTGATGAGTACTTCTGTTACTACTTAAATACAGCCCTCACAGATACCTATCGTCCTACTTGAAATCTATTAAAAATTCTCAGTCATGCAACTAAAATTCAGCTGGGGTTACTAGGGCCTGCAGCTAGGTGTCTTACTAGCAGCCTGATAGACTCCCACCTGACCTCTCTTCTGGGATACTTTTCAAGTGGCCAATACCATGAATCACACAAAAGTCGAGCCATGTTCTATATTTTGAAAATCCAGGTCTTCTGATTTTAGTAGTCACTCATTATCCATAATATAGGTTTCTGAGTCCTGTTGTCCATCTATCATTTATGTGCGTATAGGTTATTTTTAAATAAAAATGTGATATAAACATGGTGAGCTTCTGTGGTTTTGGTAACATTCTGTTTCTTCTTGCACAAGGTGTTCCATTCACTAAAATCAATCACACTGTCCACTTTATGTGCGCTACACTAAGAACAGCACTGTTTAAGAACAATTTTCATACAAAGCGGATAGGGTTGCAACAAAGGTATTCTGGTGGACCAAAGAAGCAAGTCACCAGATAGGGTAAGGCTGGAGTTAGAATGAACGTGGAATGTGCCTGGCAGACAACTCATCTCCAATATGCAAATGTGCTGAGCCTTCTGCCCAAGTGGAGAGGACACTGGACTGGGTACATGGAAATCCTTTTTAACTCATTTCTTCTCCCTGCCTTTCCCATGAATATTAGAAAGCTCAAATACTCAATTTCCCAGTCTCTCTGCCAGCTAGGCAGTACAATATGAAGTTGTGGAACAGGCTGTTTTAAAAGCCTTTTTAAAATATTTGTTTTATGTCCTCAGGTTTTTATAGACCCTCCTTTGAGAACCCTGGTGTATGTCTGGGAATGGCAAAATATGTCCCACCACCATTATTTATATGACCCATGGTCTAAGGATGGTTTTAACATGTATAAATTTTTGGAAAAAATCAAAAGAAGAATACTTTATGATTCATAAAACTGGAAAAATTCCAAATTTTCGTGTCCATAAATAAAGTTTCATTGAAACATACACAAAAATATTTTATTAATTTGTTTTTTTAAAGAGAGAAAGAGAGAGAGAGAGAGACAGAAACAATTTTTATTGAGTTTTTCATATGGCTTTCATTGCTCCGACACTTAGTTGTGTATGTGGTGCTGGGGATTGAACTCGTGTGCTTGCGTATGCCAGGCAAGCACCGTAACCACTGAGCCACCACTCCAGCCCCTATTAATTTGTTTTAATTGGCACACAATACATATACATATATACAAATGTATATATATATATATATATGTGTGTGTGTGTGTATATATATATATATATATATATATACACACATATTTATGGGGTTCAGTACAATTCAGTATGTATGCACAAGGTGTAATGATCAAATAAGGGTAACTAGCATTTCTGTCTCCTCAAACATTCATCATCTCTACATACTAGGAAACTTCAGATTCTTCTATTTATTTTGAAATATATCATCATTTGCCAGCAGTCTCCTCTGCTACAGACTACCAAAACTAATTGCTCTTATCTAATTGTATTTTGATCCTCATTATCTATGCTTTCTTTGTCCCTCCTCTCCCCTTCCTTCCCAATCTGTGGCGACACTATTCTACTCTCTTCTGTGAGACTGATTTCTTTAAGCTTCTTCACATGAGTAAGAATATGCAGAATTTGTCTTTATGTGTCTGGTTTATTTCACTTAATATGATGTCCTGTAGTTCCATCTGCATTACTTTAAGTGACAAGATGTATTCATTCTTATGGCTGTATAATATTTCATTGTGTATGTATACCACATTTTCTTTATCATCCATTGATGGACACCTATGTTGATTTCATATCTTGGACAGACAGACTCAAGGAACAGTAGTGCCCCTAATCCTTTTTGTCTTTTCTTTTCTTCTTGTTGTTGCAATGGGGCCAGGATTTCTGGAATCAGGTCTGCAGTCCTTTAACCATGACTGGCATCAGAACAAGGGCTTATGCCTGAGTGGAGCTGGACACATGGGAGGGAATGAAACCCTCTGAACTGGTGCTTCTTACCTTTGGGTGTCTGACAGGTGGTGTAGCGGGTGAGGGAGATGTGAATCAGTTTATTCTAGGACACTGACCTTCTGACTTTGAGGTTATCCACAAAATTACCCCTTGGTAATCTCGATACCATCATCCACAGACACACAGTTTTGTCAAACAGTTCTTTAGGTGTTTATTTTGATATACTGGTTATACTTTTGCAAGTGACAGCACATGGTCAAATTAACCAAAGTTTTTTGATTGCTAATTTTTTCAGAGTTACTGGCAGAAGGTGTTTGTTACCAATGCAAACACTTCTCTCCAACTGCTTGAATTTTTTTTTTCTTTCTTCAGATAGTGATTGCATGTCATCTTAGTCTTTGGACAATTCTTTATATAGTAAACATTTTCAATATTTCTGAATCTGGAGAGAATACTTTTTCTTCATTTGGAGACTCACTAATTTTCCAAGGAGATACATGCAGAGGGACATGGAGAGACATAATAATTTGATAAACCTGTGAAGTTGACGGAACAGATGCTGTGACTCTTTCAATCGAGTTAGCACATTTTATCGTAACCATTTTGAAACATAACATTAAAAGTCTTTGTTCAATGTCAAACTTCTTAATTCTGTCTGCATTGTGCTATGATTATGACCATCTATGTGAATAGCACACTAAGGCACAGTGATAATTTAAATGATTTGTCTGATAAAATATAGTTATTAATTTTCTAACCTTGAGAGGGAAAAAAACTGATTTCACTTTGTGGAATAATTGTGGAATAATTTCTAAATCCTTTGTTAAAATTATTTAATGTCAGTGGTTCTCAAGATAATTTTAAGATGTAAATTGGAAAAATAGCCAGAGACTTTGATATTTGGCTAAAGCTTTAACTTGATATATGTATATTTTGAAATTCAAAAACAATGGAAGTTGAAGTAAGTTTAGTATAATACGAAGATTTACTGAAATGACTGGCAAGGGGGCACTATATTAACAAAAATGTCTTTATTTGAAGCTAAATCACATTTGGTTCCATTTGACACACATTTCACCAGTCTAGTCCTGTATTTGCACATAAAGAAAAAGAGCTGTAGGTAAAAACTTTGAAAATCCACACAGTGGTTTGGTTCCATATCTTTTAGTTTCTGCTCTAATTTTTTGCATATAATCCTGCCTTCCATTTCACAGAGAATATAGACTGTCTGCAATTGACATTTTTTTCTTCCCTCCCATCAAGGTATCAGGCATACACACACACACACACACACACACACACACACACACATGCGCACACTGTATATATCTCTATCTATACAGAATTTGTTTGACATGTGTTCTCACTGTTATCCAGGCTGATCTCAAACTCATAATCCTCCTGCCTCCGCTTCCTGAGTAGCTGGGATTGTAGGCATGCACCACCACACCCAGCTAAGCTCGTATATTAATAACATCAAACATTCGGCAAAATGTTTTGCCTTTGATCATATGTGGTCTCTCATATGTGAAAGCTAGAGAGAAAAAAGTAGAAAGGGGACCTTATGAAAATACAAAGGAGACCAATAGAATTGAGGAAGGGGATGAATGGGAAGGGAAGGGAAGAGGGCAATAGCATTCCAATGTAAAAAACAAATTCAACAAGTCTTTTCATTGTATTATAGAAGTAACACACATGTATCAAGAAGAGCCATTTTCATTAAAATTCAAACCAGTACAAAACAATATTATCCATTTTTTGTCTCTCTTGAGATTCCCATTGTTGTATCACTGTGGATAATTCTGAGCATGCTGGCATCTGCTATTTAATTTACTTTTCTTATTTTTCCATGGGGCTTATATTGTAGTCTCATTGTAGATTGTAATTTATTGATGTGTCCCATTTCTTTGCCAAAATCTTACATCATAAATTATTTGTTTCATGCATTGAATGACATGAACAAAAAATTGGTGTAACTAAAGGAATTTTTATAGATGGAGAATTTTTAAAATAATTAAATCTATTAGTCATGGAGATGAAAGCTATTTTGACCTTTAGGATCTTTGAAATCATCACATACAATGAGAGAGCCACCATTTCCACCTCTTCTTTCTTACTTCTAGAGATTGATAGTGTTGTATTGCAAATTATGAATACTAGAGTTAATAAATTTAGACTTAAGGTGTTTTATTTTTAAACCATGAGCTAAATATTACTAAATATTTTTAGCACTATGTTCTGTAACATCCTAGTAGTAGAAAGCAAAATCATTTCCCAAGAGTGAAGATAACCTTCCAGAAAATTATTAGGCAATACTAGAATCAAAGGTGTTGAGATAGAGGCTCTCAACGCTCCCTAGACCTTTGCTCAGAATTGATGAAGCAGACATTCAAGACGCACACAGTGTAGAGGGCAGAGATGGAAGGAGAACCTGGTGCCTATATTCAGACTTCAGCGTCTACAGTGATAAGAGAAGCAATTGCATAGGTTTGGGAGCATGAAAGGATGCTCCAGTTGGACATGTTATTTGGTGCCTCTTGTGTCAGTACTATGATTTTTTTTTTCATTTTCATAGTTTGGAATAAAGAAGAAAAAAATGGCCACTCTTTCTGTGGCTACTCTGCTTAAATTTGAAAGTATTTGATAATGGTGGTTCCGGAACCTCAATTGGGACCTTGGAGTTCTCACACCAGTTAACACACTGCAGTTCAATTTGTGACTCTTTGTCAGACTTTCTACTGGACTGACAGCTCCTCTTGAGAGCAGGAGCTGTTTCTTCTCTACTGTTTTATCCACAAAGCCTGATGTAAAATAAGTCTTGCAGGAAAGACTTATTTGATGAATGAATGAGAATAAGAGTCAGAAGTTGGAGTCCCCTGTGGCTCCTCTCCTGTCATCCTGTTGTAACTGTGTAAGAGATAAGGAATGATACTCCCAAGTGAGTATTGCCTGCTACCCACATGACACTGATTCTAAGGTACAACTATTTTCACATTTCAATATCCCTGGGGGGAAAAAATCTATCTTATGATTGATTGATGACATAGCATATTTTGGGGTTGTCATAGCAGGAGAATGGCACGACTCACAATTATGGTGTCTTGGATCCACTGATGTTTATTACTTTGAAAGTTGATAGGGTCTATGTAAGTGAGAACAGGTGAGATTCATTGGGTTGGCTGTGTTAGAGTAAGGTGGGGAGAAGGAGGGTTGCAGTGTGAAATAGGGTGCTTATGGTGAGCATCATCATTAAGGAGATGAGGAAGGGGCCATGTCACTGGGGAAGAATGTTTCCGGAGGAGGAAATGGATGGTGCAACAGTACTCGAGGACCACCTCAGGAAGGACTGTAGCTGGATCAAGGGAATAGTGCCAGGAGATGGTATCAGAGAGTGTGTGATGGGATGGGGTGTGTGGGGGGAAAAGATCATAGAAGGCTCTCAAGGTCATTGTAAGGACAAACTTTTATAATGAGGGACATATGGAGTCAAAACAGGTTTCCAAACAGAAACCTAACATGATTTCATTTACCTTCTTAAGAAAAAAAATTATTCTGTCTGCTCTGATGAGAACATACTATGTGGAGAAGTAAAGAAATGACGACACCTGTTCTGAGACTTTTACACTGCATCAGCAGGGGAGAGAGGATGGGGTTCAGGAATGGAGGTAACAGTGGAAGAAATGAGTAGTAGTTGGAATCTGAACATTTTATAAAGATGGAGACAACAGACTTCCCTGAGAGACTAGAAATCGGGAGAGGGAAACAGTCAAGGATAGTGCCAGAGTCCTTGGCACAGGAAACTAAAAGGAAGGAATTCCCTTTGTGGAAACAGCTTTGGATAGAAAAGCCAGTTTGGAAAGAAAGAGCAGGAGTCTGCTTTAGATGTACTGAGTTTGTGTTGTCCATTAGAACAGTGATCAAGCCATGTCCACAAGGACGCTGTTAGAAGAGCCTCCATGCTGGGAAAGAGGTCTGATCTTGACACTGCTTCACTCCAGCATCTGACTTAAGTGATGTCTGCTATAACTGACCTGATCTTCCAGGCATCAGATGAAACAGGCAACCTCCCGTTAACTTCCTGCTCTCGCAATAGTCTTTGCTGGCTGAGCTGTCACATTTAGACCTGACCCACATAAGCTTTTCTAAAATATCTCCTTCCATTTCTCCCCACCTTATTTTAGACAAATTGACCACCATCCGTGGTAAAAATTCATGAAGGACCATGAATTCCTTTCTCCCAGGCTTACCCAATTCTGTTTCTAGAATCGAGAATTGATACAGTGATAGAATCTCTTTAGAAATATGCACAACTAAGCTTTACTGTTTGAAAAGGAGTTTCCTGTGCCAAATGCTGTTTGTACCAGTGGTAGCTGCCCATTGGAAGAATACCATATATTTTCTATTTTTTTCTTTATTTTTGAGGAAGCTATCTTTAGATACTGTCCATTACATGGAATAAAAGAGAGATAGGACTTTTGTCAATAAAGGAAAAAATTTATGATCAACATCATTAACATCAGCATCATCATCCCTCTAGATAAGTAAAAGCTAGCAGATTACAGATTAGAGTTTCGACGATGTATGAAAGGACTAAGTAATAACTTACTACAGGATTATAACCTTTAAAGTACATGATTTATAAGTAGAACACTCACAGAGGAAGTCAAATCTCTGTCTTTTGACATTCAAATGGTTATGGCACATGAAAAGATTGTTTCAAAGAAGGTACTAGTCAATATTTGTAAGGTCCAGTGTAGCAACCTCGCTGGGGAGGTTTGTACTAGATGCAACTGTGGAGTATGGAAAAAAAGTCTATATGTGTAATTATGGACTTAATCTAATACACATGTACATTTATAAATAAGTATAGGTATATTGATTATGCACACTCAGCCTTATTTGACTAATGATGGGCATATTCTGAGCATCTCAACATCCTCAGGACCTAGGTAACTTTTTTATTTTAATTGAGAAAATTCTATTTTAGATCCAAACTGGAAATGCAGTTAACTGAAAATGAATGAACTGCTTCAAATCCAAAGCTCAAGCATAAAGTAAACCATTTTTTCTTTGCTGTCCTAACTTTCTTAGTTGTGCCCTCTTGTGTCATAGTACCTTTTTATTTTATCTGTCTTCTTCCCACTCTAATTTAGTGTTTAGGAAAATAAACTGGAAGTGGAAAAGATTAGAAAGAAGTCATTTAGTATACATTTTTCACATGATTATTTTACCCTGTGCTGATCAACTCACTAAGAGCTACCTTTTCCTCACAAATCTGGAAAAGTCATTTTGGGTACTTTAACATCCAGATGTTTCAAGGTAGGTACCAGTCAATGTTTGTAGGGTTTAGTGTAGCAGTATCCAAGGGGGTGTTTGTAATAGATTAAAACAATGGATTACAGGAAGAAAGTGACTAGTCTCCAGAGCTTGCATAAAATGTGCCTGGTGATGTCAGTAGTTCTGTGGAGATTCTCTTAAAAATGCTAGGAAAGGGGCTGGAGTGGTAGCTTAGCGGTTAAGGTGCTTGCCTGGCATGCGCAAGTACGCGGGTTCAAACCCCAGCACCATGTACACAGCGAAGTCTCAGAGCAATGAAGGCCACATGAAAAAAACTAAATAAAATTGATTCTGTCTTTCTCTTTCTCTCTCACTGTCCCTCTCTCTTAAAAAAAAAAAAAAAAAGAACGCTAAGAAAGTTAGAAGTTTGATTTAGTATGTTGAATATTGCATTTTACCACAGGATCTACATATTGAAATGGATATTGGGTGCAACTTCTTATTATACGTACTTGATTATTCAAAATTCATGCTTTCGTGTTCTTCGAGTCATTAATAAAAAGCTTATATATATATATATATATATATATATATATATATTTGACAAAGTTGCATTGATATATCCGCCCTTTGCTACTAGTTGAAAATAAGGACTTTTAGTAGATACTTTTCTACTGACAATGCTATTGAGTATATTTAGCTGTAATAACAAAAAAAAAAGATTTTAAGGAGCTAATAATATAATAGTAAATATAATATTAAAATCATTTAATTAGAAGAAAATATGTTAAGGTGGACAATGGGCTCTAGGCAAGTTCTTAGGACTGATACAAAACTTATAATTTGTTAATTTTAATTTAATTTTACCCAACTAAAATGCTAATATCATTTATAAGCTGTCAAATCTGATGTCAGAATATATATGGAAAAGAAAAAGAATAGCAATGAAAAAGACTAGCCTAGCAAGATCAAATAACTTATTTTTTAAAGAGAGAGGGACAGTGAGAGACAGCAAGAGAGAGAAAGAAACAATTTTTATTTAGTTTTTCATGCAGCTTTTGTTGCTCTGAGACTTGATTTTGTATGATACTGGGGTCTTAATTTGCATACTCGTGCATGCCGGGCAAGCACTGTAACTGCCAAGCCACCACCCCAGCCCCAGGATCAAATAATTTTAAGAATAAATTACAAATTTAACAATTATGTTCACTATTTAACTATTACATTAAATTTGTTATGTCACATTTTTTGTATGTATAGCTATACATTTTTACCCAAATATAGAAAGAGTTCTGATATTTAAAATATTTAATTAACTATCCCAAAGGCCAGGACAATGGTGATATTCAGGGAAGGGAAAGAGCTACAAAATGGGAAAGGACATTCAGAGGGATTAGAGGGAATTGTAGTGCTCTCTGTATCAATCCAGGTGGTTAACCAAGAGCTCACTTTAAACTATTAATTAGTATGTGTATATTGAATGCCATTTTGTATGTGTATATTATATTTCACATTAGGAAGAGTATAGTCTAAACACAGGAATAGATTAACAGACTCATGTTTGTATGAGAATTTAGTATGGGAACTGTTTCCAATTAGTGTGATAAAGTTAAGTGATCAAATCAGTAGGACAGTTCCATGTAGGATGATTATTCATGCCTCACTCTAACTAAATAAAGGTAAGGTTAATAAACCAAATGTTTAGGGGGGTTAGCAATGCAGTTGGAGGGAGGGAGTAGGGGGGTTATCAATGCAGGTGGGAACCCTTGACTCCCATGAGAAGCCCAGCTAACATGGGGGTAAAGTAAAGGGAAACATGGGAATAGGGAGTGGTCAAAGGGGGGAAACCATGGACCAGAATCAACCTTAACTTGCTTTATCAATATTCATGTATTCATGAATGTGTAACAACAATTCCCTCCAATATGTAAGATTACGTTGAACAAATAAGAAAATAAAATAATTTTAAAAAAGAAACCAAATGTAACAAAAAGTAAAAAATATTGAAGAAAACATCATCAAACTTACTTATAATCATGGGAAGTTATACACATGAGCATGGGAAATTCAAAAACCCCCAATCAGTAAATTAAAAACAAAAATGAAGTCAATTAGGGTTCTTTTGGCTAATACTTTAATTAATAGCTAAATAAAAATTAGAATGCATTTTTGAAGGGAATTTAACACTTCTAATAAAAGTACTAGTCAAGAGTTCCCTCATCATATCCACAGAGCTTCTCATACTCTTTCTCTGGTGCTCAGCCTACTCCATCCCTTCTTGTCAAGATGCAGAAAAGATTCCGATTTGATTGCTCTTTGTCTACCCCTTGATTGTTCATCCTCTCCTTGGTCCTTCTTTCACTTTATAGGATTTTCCCATCATCATCCATTCATAAACTAATATCTCCCATCTTAAAGTAACCACACCACCATCATCATCAATGGCCATAGCCTATCTTTTACTAACTTCCCCACCACTTCTTTCTAGGTAAGATTTTTAGAACAATTTATGTGTGTAATGATTCTATTTCTTCTTCTCCATGCATTTATTTTACTCTAATTGAGCTTTGATTTCCAGCACTCTTTTATAACTTATCTTTTCAAGGAGACCAGCTACTTCTGTGCTGCTAAATTCAATAAACATTTCTCTTTTTTCACCCTTGTTTCAAGTGAAATGTCAAGTCCTCAGAGATGCTTTACCTGCCACGCCACCATACCTAAAATAGTAGTAGCACCTTTCCATTTCCTTCAGTTTTATTTTCTTCCTGGCACATCTTATACCATTAGCTTAGAATGACTGTATCTTTTTCTGTTTAATTTCAGTGAAGTACATTACTTCCAAATTTATTGGCTTGAAACAACAGCATATCTTATCTCACAGTCCCTATAGCTCAGGAATTCAGGAGCAATTTAACTGGTTATCTCCATTTCAAGTTCTATCATGAAGTTGTGCTCCGAGGATTGACCAGGGCTGTAGTCTCATCTGAAGACTGGAGTGGCTTGGGAAAAGAGTCCACTTTCAAACCATTCATACAGCAGTTGGCAGGCGGTATCATTTCCCTGCTTCATGGGCCTCCCCATAGGACTGGTTGAGTGTTCTCACAGTATGGCAGCTGATTTTTTTTCTAGAGCAAATGATCCAAGAGGGAAGCACAGAGAATGTCACAGTGTATGGTGACCTGTTCCCAAAAATGACATATCATGTCTGCCTTATTCAGTTAGGAACAAATCACCAAATCCAGTCTGTACCTAGAAGTAGGGAAATTAAGCTCTGCTTATCAAAAAGAGAAGCATCAAATAATCTTTGAACATGATTTAAAACACCACCCTCCCCAACAGAACATAAACTCCAACAGTGCAGGAAATGGGTCACTACTCACACTTGCATCATTTGGGCTTAGACAGTAGACACTTTGATAAACACCTGTTGAATGAGTAACATGGGTGGGTGTCACTTAGTTCCTTATGCTTATCCTGTAAGCATACGGCCTGTAGAGATATCAATACCTGGGTTGAGATTCTGGATCTACCTTTTACCAGTTCTAAATTTGGGGCGTATAAGTTTCTATAAGCCTCAGTTTCCTCCTCTGTCCCTGTGCTATGCTAATACCTACCTCTCAGGATTGCACGAGAATTAAGTGAGGATTGCATATATAAAGCATTTCAAGTGTTCAGTGCAAGCTAAATATTCCATTTCGGTTTACCTGATTTTTTTCTTCTTTCCACTTTTCCCAACAATGCCCAAATCACTATTGCTTTATTTTACGTGATGTCAAAATTTTAAATTGAATTCTTCTCATAATGAGTTGCGTATGTTCACTACTTGTTGAAGAAAAATCGATTTACTTTTTTGGAAGAAATTTTATGTAAATACATAATATCTACCTATTAGATCTCCCAAGATAATTCTGATATATGCATGTAGGGAACCATTAACAAATGGTACCAGATGGAAAGAGAGTTCTTTAGTGTGGGAGGTATAACTGCAACTTAGACTCAATATTCTGTCTAAAATAAATGCATGTAACAATACTCTGTACTGGAAAGAAAATCAAAGGCTCCATCTGTACTTGTACCATTTATTCATGGAAATGACGAGAGGGTAAGTTTGGGAATTTGTTTAACATAGAGAAGATGAGGCTGTGGAGGCCCTGTCATAGAATGGTACTTCTCACCAACTTTAGTTAAGTCAGAAACTGTAACAAAAATTTTAACCAACTGTTCTAAAACTTGATATGATTATGAGTCTATTGATGTAGTTTTTTCCCCTTAAAGAAAATTAGATGTAATTTACATTAAGCAAAGGCACAGATTTAAATTTTATAGTTGCATGACTTTGCACAAGAGTATATATATATATATATATATATATATATATAACCACACCCCAATCAAGATAGAATATTTATATCACCCTGAAATGTTCCCGTGTCTCCTTCAGTCACTTGCAAGGCAATCAATGATCTGACTTCTGTCACCATTAATTATTTCAGCCTGCTCTAGAAAAGTGTGCACTGCTGTGCTTATAAGTCTTCCTCTGAGATTTATCATTGTATGACTTCAGCGGTTTCTTTTTTCTTTGCTAAATAGTACCCCAGTGTGTGACTGTAATAACTTTTTGTTCACATTATCCATTCAAATGAGTAAATGAAGAATATTTAAGTTATACAGGTTGAGAATGAGTAATTCAAAAATCCAAACAGATAAAATGCCCCTAAATCCAAAACATTTTGAGCAAATACATTTCAAGTTAAAAACTCAATTCCTGCTGGGTCTGGTGGCACATGCCTATAATCCCAGCGACTTAGGAGGCTGGGACAGGAGGATCCCAAGTTTAAAGGCAGCCTCAGAATTTTTTTTTTTAGTATAATATAGCACCTTTATTAGAACAGAAAGTCTCAGATGAATGATCTCAAGTGTCACTTTAGAAAACCAGAAAAAGTAACAACGGAAACCCAAAGTACAAAGAAGAAATAACAAGCATCAGCACACAGATCAATAAAAAGGAAAACAAAAATAACAGGGACATAAATTAATCTAAAAGCTATTTTTTTATTCGTTAAACATGGTCTTACAATTAGGAGGGATTCATCACCAAACAATCAAGAACAAAAGTATAATGACAGAATTAGCCAAGGTTGGTGCCATTCTGTGGTTTGCACCCTTGAGTTCCCCATGATTCCATATTTCCCCCTACTTAAACCCCAAGTTAATTGGACTTCTCATGGAAGTCGGAGGTTCCCCTCTGATTAGATTTCCCC
>PVKS010032871.1:0-22192 GCA_004027875.1 Aplodontia rufa | reverse complement strand
GGCATTTTTCAGAGATATAGATAAAGCAATTCTCAAGTTCATATGGAACAACAGGAGACCCAGACTAGCCAAAACACTACTCTATAGAAAGGAAGAAATAGGGGGTATCTCAATCCCTGACCTGAAATTATATTACAGAGCTGTAGTAGCAAAAACAGCATGGTATTGGTATCAAAACAGAACCAAAGACCAGTGGAACAGAATAGAAGATCCTGAGACAAATCCCATATCCTTAACTATTTGATATTTGATAAAGGGGGCAAAAGTATAGTGTGGAAGAAAGATAGCCTGTTCAACAAATGGTGTTGGACAAACTGGACAGCCATTTGTAGACAACTGAAGCTGGATCCTTATCATTTGCCCTGCACAAAAATTAAATCAAAATGGATCAAAGACCTGGATATAAAGCCTACATAGCCTCGCTTGGCTATTACCACGATTAGGATCTCTGGTAACTATACTTCTGCTCCTATAGTTCAACTCGGATATTTTTGGTCTAATAAAGTTTGTGTCTTCCAGATCGCAACAATTACATGTTAAGAGGATGGTAGCACAAGAATTTCAACCATCCCTGCAACTGAGACCAGTGCCTGTCTTCTTTATAACAGTCAGGATAAGACTTCTGACACCTGACTAGGCAGGGTCACTGCCCCTTCAGCCTGAAGCAGACATAGAAGATGGATCTTCACCCCTCATCAACCCTCAAGATTAAGCAATGAAAGTCTTGTGGGGCTAGGGGTAGAATGAGAGAGGGATTTAGGATAAAGAGAGAGAAATACAGAATCTTGGGAAAATACCCTCAAGCCATTGAGATGTGAAAGGCACAGTTGTAAATCTTGAGCTACGTGATTTTGGCCTGAGTGCTTGTGGCCTGTACCTTTGGCCTGTGTCCTTGGCCCACATCCTGATGAAAAACACAAACGAAGGAGAATTGGCACAAAATTGTGCAACTCCATCTTGGATCCACCTCCAGCCTGGCACCTTCTACAAATATTGAACCCCATCCCAAATCAGAGCTGCTTCTCTCTCTCTTGAAGCAGCCTGCATTCTCCCATGAAAGTATATCTTCCTTTCCTGAAGAAACCTCTGTCTATGCTTCTGTCTGGCTCTTGCTGAAATTTTTTTTCTGTCATGTTAGTCAAGAACACTTCTTGTCTTAAGCTGAGGTCCCCATTTCCTTGGGGAACTCCTTGAATGTTTCTCCAGAGACATCTCTTCACTGATGATAATAGTGCTGCTGAAAATATTTTAAATTCAATAATATGAACAGACTTTTTATGAAAGCAAAAAAGACTGATTTGGCTAGTAGTTTTGACAAGAATGCTCTTGCTGATTAGTTTTAATGGCAGTCATGTTGAAGAAATTATTTAAGCTACTTGTACAGCTCTGTAGTTTCATAGATATATTATCTATGCCTGATAAATATACATCCTACGATTTACCTCATTATATATTTGTTTTTCTGTCACTCTCAAATGGTAATAAAATTAACAATAGTTTGATCTCCCCAATCCTTTCTGAGTGTACGAGTTTGAATGAGGTGACATTGCCTGAAACACAGATATGCAAATAGTTATCTGATAAGTGTGGGAAAGTCTCTTTGTGTTCTTTCCTGAAACATAATCATAGATAGACAATAATGACAGGGTAAATCATCCTGCTCTAGAACAGTTGTTGTTAATTTTTTGCCTGAAAGAAAAAGGTAGGAGCACTTGACTAACTTTTTAGTTGATAGACAAATCTTTTTCATTTTAAAAACAAGAGTTTGCCATGTGGACTTTTTAGCATCTAACTTGGAAACAGGTGAAAGGATTGAACTTTATTGCCAAAGACAACTTCCATTCTGATTTTTAGTTACATAAACAAAATATTTAGAATTTATATTGAGAATTAATACTGAACTTGCCCTTTTCTAAAATAACTCAAATTAATTGATGAAAACACAAACTCATTTAAAAAATCTTATTCAAATTTCTCATGAGGTTCATTTCAAATTACTTATTTTATTTTATATTCACTAATTTAGTGCCAAATTAGTGCAGCCATGGAAATTTTTAGAAGGAGGAAATATAACTTATAAAATTTTAAGTTGCTAATATTTTTTTCTTTCTTTTTTTGGTACTGGGGATTGAACCCAGTGGTGCTTAAACACTGAGCCAAACCCCCAGGTCATGTTACTTTTTATTTTGAGACAGGGTCTTGCAAAGTTGCTTAGGGCCTTGCTAAGTTGCTGAGGCTTTCCTTGAACTTGTGATCCTCCTGTTTCAGCATCTAGAGCTGCTGGAATCACAGGCATGCACCTCTGCGCTCAACAAGTACCTACATTTTTCTGTGTAAGAGTATGAACGAAAGATCCTCATACATCAGTCACATTTGGTATTTTTTGGTGTGTGTGCAGTAAATTGAGTGTAATCAGAGCTATAGGGAGAAAGCAATAGAAATTTTTTTGAATGTTGAAGAAAAGCTTCTTCATGGTCACTGTTTTCCTCAATGCATGAATAAAAATATTCAATTATTTTCTCTGAAAGCCCTAATTAGAACGACTTGACTCAATAATTTGTTACCTAATATTTAGTAATTACATTGATACCAACATTTTGAAGTTTTAGTTTTGTAACCCAAAGGTGCATGGTAATGAATGAGATTAGAATAGATAGTAAAGTGGCCTGGTAGTCAGGATAATGGACCCCATTCAACTACACCTGGAAGCTAACAGGTAGAGAGATTAATGGATCTACCTAAGACCTTCAAATGCAAAAAACTATGAGGTTTCACCTGTGGAACCAACTCCTTTGTCCCAAGGTGGGACAATGGAAAGAGGGGATAAATACACATGGGAACTAGAAAGGATCTGGTAAGTTTTCAATGCCTGTTTTGCATAGAACCTGACCAATATTTCTGGTGCTTTTCTCAATGCCTGCTTTACATAAATCTTAATCAAATGATGCTCACACACGAAACCCTGGGCTAGCACACCAAATAGGTATCATGCTTTCTGGTACCCTTTCGCATCGCGGAGATTCTTCTTTTCCTCCTTATATGCTACTCATTTTACTCTTCCCTTCTGTGGTGGTCTGTGGATTTTGTTCTTCAAATTTTAGAGAAAAGAACCCAGAAGAAAATTGGCGCCCAGTTACTGAGGTTTGCTGTGGCACTGGTGGTGGTTTGGTGGAAGTTCGTGTTTCCCAGAGACAACGAATGAAACCGAGGGACACTGAGGTAACCATAGTAGATAGACTTGACTTTATGAAAATAACAGAAAGCCAAGCATAGGGAAAAGAGCAGACGATCCTCAGAGTGGGAGAAAGGGACAGAGCCGAAGAGAGGGTTAGGTTTGCGCTTTTTTTTAGGATCTTCTCCGTTCAATTGGTTATTGTCTCCCTTCCCCCATACCTGGAAAGTGGGCTCAGGAAATTCTGGTTGGGGCCACTCTTTGGTTTGTGCCTCAGGGATCAATAGAAAGAATGTGGTGCGGTCCTTAACACAAGGGAGTGACTGCATCTGGACCCTCCTTGCTGGACCCTCCTTTCTAGCATTGAGGATGTCAAATTGATCTTCTTAAAAGAAAAAGAACCAGTTTTCCCTCGATTGACTCAAACATTCTAACTGTTCTGATTGCCTAATTTTTCCCTGTCTCAGCACCAAGAGCTGCAACACATCATTCAATATTATCAGGAAAGAAGCCCCAGCCTTAACAGGAGATAGCTGCTAACCCTGAAACAGTCTATTTTTGCAGCAGATATCTGCAGCCAGCCCACACTCCAATTGCCAGAGGAAGGAGAGAATCCGGCTTCATCTCAAAACTCATTCTTCAATAAGATTTAGGCGATAAGAAATAGTATGTACCTTTGGCAAATTGAGAAAAGAGTCCTTATGAAAGAGAATGTGCAAATGGAAACTCTCATGATGTTGGAACCACAGATATCTTCTCTAGATGATAAAGTGTAGGAAGAAGTGTATAGGAATTTGAAAATGTCATTGGTAAATTCAAAACTATACTCCTGCTGGGAACATCTTTGTGTATGTCTAGGGTTACACCAGTTAGAGGACAGTCAATAATGATGGCCATATTCAGATATAAATACAAATTCCTATTTCACAAATCACAACCTTTTAGAGGCACTCCCCACCTCCCCACAGCATTGCTGGAATTCATTTTCATTGTAAACTGACTCCCTCACCACACCCAAGTTTTGTTCTAATTTCAAATTCCCCACCCAAGCCTGTTCCCTCCAGAGAGCCAATCCGGACCATGAGGTGCTGTTCTCTCCAGTCCCAGGAGCAACCACCTTGCTGCCTTTCCTTATAAAGTCTCATCTCAGCTACCAGGGGTCTCTTTGCTGCGCAAGCGTGTCCAACAATACCTAATCCAATTTTTAGGTAGACCCTTACACTAGGACAATCATCTGCAATAGCCAAGCAGCATGAAACATCTTTTAACAGCAAGAAGCCATCATTTTAAAATGAATCAGCAGTGTATGTTTTTTCTCTAATGGATTTGTTGAGGAACAAGAGACTTAGATTTAAACAGGGCTCTAGTTTTGCCCTGTGAGATTTAGGCAGAAATTGAAGGTATATAAAAAGAGTTAAACATTTAATAAATTAATCTGGAAATAAGAACATGCAGATGATGATGCACAGAGAGGTTTTAAAAAAATATTGGATTTGGAATACTGGAGAAAAAGTAAGAGGGAATGGCATTAATGCAAGAAGTTTAACATTGAGGTCAATCGAAACATATATTATTTTATAGTATCTTTGTTACAAATAAGCAAAGTAATTTGTAGGCCTATAAGAGTCTTCATTGTAGGACCTCTAATCCATTACCCTCATTTTAAAGATGAAGACCCAGTGATGTTAAAGAGAATGATTTGCCTACAATTCTATCAGAGCTAGGTCCAAAGCTAGACTTTTCTGATTACTGGTGAGGATATCTTTGCTTTGTTTCCATCTTCTCTAGTTAATTTTATTTCAATATCTTGCTTTATGTTCTATAGCCCTACCAATCCCCATACAGTTCAAATGTTTCCTCCTGTGAGAATACAAATGGAGTGATTGGTTTTTTTTAAAAGGCTTACCCTTCCATATGCAAAGACTGTAATGGTAATTCTTTGGGTTTGTTTTCTCCCAGTGTTCCAGGGAGTCACAATTCTGAAACATGTAAATATATTAACCACCATTAAAAGTTCTCTGAAAGATTCAGTTTCCAATACTGCAAAGTGACCTTCCAAGAATGTATTTAATCAATCATATATTATACCTTATTACAGTCATATAATGCCACAAAAATGAAGAATAACACACACACATAAACATACAAACTACTCATCCATATTCAGAATATGTCTGTTGGTTTTTAATGAAATTAAATACTGCCAGAAATATGCGTGGCACTTACAGTGAGTTATAACATCCAATCCATGCTACTGAAACATGATTACAGTTTTGAAAGAAATAATGATGCCATTTTATCGGGAACTTTGTTTACAATTCCAATAACAAATACAGTGGAATTATAGTTTGTTACATCTTTATCGTGCTTGGTTATTGTGTTCATGAATCTTAGCAGGTACTACTGGGAGGAGAGATGCACAGTTTGTGGGGTTCATAAAGGATTCAGTCTTCAATTGCATGTTTCCCTCCAAAAGGACAATTATCACTCACAATTTCGACTATGCGGGATGTTGCAGTACATTAAATTCTTATGACTGTAGAAATAAGTAGATTATACGTGCTTTGATGAAATAGAATCTTCTTCAAAAAGGAAAGTATTATGGGTTTGTACTGCAGAGAAACCTGTTCCAGAAGTAAATCTCCAGATTAATCAGTGGAAAATAGTTTCTTAGAGTGGTACACTGCATTTTATTTAGATTGTATGCATTTTAGTGAAATTGTTTCAACTACCTCTGAACATATTTAAATAAGAAAATACTTTTATAGCTTTCAGTTAAACAATTTTTATGGATAGAATTCTTTTTATAGTTGCAATATTTTACAGAACTAGGGATTGTTCACTGCCTTTGAACTTCTTTTTCTCATTAGATTATTATTTACATATTCTAACTTTATTAAGTTCTTACTTGATCTTACAATTTTATTAACTTTAAATGTATTAAAAACTGCAGTTCAAATTTCAGTGTGCTTTCATCTAGTTTGAACTAAATTCACATAAGGTAGCTATACCTGAAATTATATACAGAAATTGGACTTCAT
This sequence comes from Aplodontia rufa, assembly GCA_004027875.1. Classification (NCBI taxonomy): domain Eukaryota; kingdom Metazoa; phylum Chordata; class Mammalia; order Rodentia; family Aplodontiidae; genus Aplodontia; species Aplodontia rufa. Next base: position 15,979 of record PVKS010032871.1, on the reverse strand, counting down.
CTTTACCAAACATTGATAGATTAGCTTGACGTTTACGTGAATCTTTTTTTTTTTTTAGAGAGAATCAATTTTATTTAATTTTTCATATGACTTTTGTTGCTCTGAGACTTCATTGTGTACATGGTGCTTGGGATTTACGTGAATCTTAATACTCTTTTTTCTCCAGATTTTCTTTTGAAATTAGCAGTCGCTTATGGTTGTTTCAAAAGCCAATACCAGTATACAATCAGATTTAACAGTAGTTTACTCCATGAAATATTTTACCAAACTTTCAGAAGACATATAGTGAAAAGGTACAGCTACTAATTTTCGTTCTAGTATTGTGTTAGGATAGCGTACTTTATCCACCTGTTCATTCATTCATTTATTCATTCAGCAGATATTCTGTGAATGTTAGAAACATTGTACAGCATAAGCAGTTTCATTCCAACTCAATAAGTCTGTTGATTAAATTCCAAACTAGAGAAATCTATTTAAGAAAGAACAATAACCAATTTAGAAACTTTGTTGTGATCCCTGGTAGAGAAAAGTCTCATAGCAAATATGATTTTAAATATAGATATGAGCCAATTTAGTGGAAAAAATCAAGATATTTTACCAAAATTTCATTGTATTATTTAAATTAAAAAACCCAATTTTTATAAGGGCATATGACTTGTATTCCATGTTAGACCCAGTGGAAAAATAAGAATGGCCAGGATAAGTTAAATTACCAATAAATGCAAGCTCATATCAAGCTATAAAAGCATAATGTATTGAACAAAAGTAAAATTGAATGAGAAAAACTCCTTTCAGTTCCAGTGAGCAGCAGACATAGCTGAATTCAGCAATTTAAATAAAATTTAGTTGTCTCCTGATAAAGAAGTAGGGCAGTGAATAATAGCCATTGATCAACATTTTAACCACTACCAAAGAACTAATGACATTTCAGGAAAAATATTCAAATAGGATGAACTTATACTTTAAAAATGATGAGGTAATTGTCCAGTATTCCACAGTTTTATTAATTTTTTGGGGACCTAATGCTATCAAATTTCTAATTCTCTTAATTTAGTTTACCTAAATTCATACAAAGCATGTTTTCCTGCATACATATCCTTTTGCCTACTACCCTGAGAAATCTCATTGACCATTAAATTCTCAGTCCTCTGCACTCTTCTAATGCTTCATTATATTCCTGGACAGTATTTTTAAAGTCATAATGGATTCCAATTATCTTAGCTTTTAGAAAGTGTCTTGTATCTACTAAATGTTACCCATCGGATGTTTTCAAATACTAATAGATCACTATAAGGTCCTTCAAATTAAATAATGCAAATTATTTAAAGTTTAAAAATTATATGATATTTAATAATGAATAAATATATACAATATTGAAAATAATCTACCTAAAAAGATCCAAAACAGTATAAGATAAGGCATACTGAGGTTATTTTTAATATAAGAATCACCGGAGAACTAGACAAAGAAACAGAATGGCTTATATTTATTGTAAGCAAGGAATCACTGGAATCATAGACTTGCATATGAATTGTACTTGATAAGGAAGGAATATCAGTCAGAAAGAAGTTGGATTATTTTCTTTGCTAATTGGTATATTTATTATCTAAGGCAATAATTTTCAGTTGTGTACTTGGATTTATTCTACTGGGTATACAGGTCCTCTATTACACACACTCACATGCAATGCATTTCTAAAGATTAGAGATTCACGTTTTCTCCTGATATTCTAATGGAGTGCATGCAGCATCATTTGTAGGTTCCTCATGTAAGAGTATCAAAGTAAAGACCACCCTGCTGTGAGTCTCATCTTTGTATCTGACAATTACATATCAAGAATTTCCGCATCTGTTACCATTATCCTGAAATTTTAGGCCCTTGTTTCTTGATGTAGTTTTCACCCCTGGATGATCATTTTATAAAATCAGAAAATCCAAAACTTACCTTTTGACTTGGAGGGTTGCTTATTCCTTGATAGTTATGTTGCTCATTGTAAAGTTGACAAACACCCAGAAATAAATAGGAAGTTGTTTCTTTTACTCCTGTTATTGACTTGTATAAATCATTTTGTTGTGCATTACTTTGAAAATAAGAACAAACTTATCCTGAATTCAAGTTGACATTCATGGCAGTTCTTTTGTCCTAATAACTTTTGTGATCGTGCTTAACTTATTACCTCATTGCCCAGTAGAGGGAACAGAAATGCTTAATTTTTTGAGTCTGTATCTTAATTGGAATTCGTGAAAAGTGATACTTAATTTTGGATCTATAGGAAACAAGAGAGATATAATAGATCAGTGGTAGGACAGCATCAAGATCATCAGGATGTACAAATGAGAGAGTCCATGATGCCGAGTATGTTAGTCAGCTCTTCATTGCTCTGACCAAGACACCTGACCAGAACATCTCGGAGGAGGGAAGATTTAATTTTGCTCATGGTTTCAGAGGTCTCAGTCCATAGTTGGCTGGCTCCTGAGGTGAGAAAGAACATTATGGCATGGTGGAGAAAAGGTGCTTAGCACTTGGCAGCTGGGGGGTGGGGAGAGAAAGGGAAAGGATGGGAGAGGACAAACCCTTCTAGGGGATGCCTCCAATGACTTAAAGTCCTCCAACTATCTCACCTCCTAGTGAGCCATACACCTATAAAAGGGTTAATACAGTGATGAGGTCAGAGCCTTATATAATGCAACCACTGCCTAAAATCCTTACTTCTGAACATTGGTGCATTGGACACCAAGCTTCCAACACAGCAGCTTATGGGAATATTCCAGATCCAAATGACAATACCAAGAGAAAGTATCAACAAAATGAACATGAATCTCAGCTTGGCATACAGTACCATATACATATTTTTCATGTTATTCCCATGGTATGTAACCTTTAATTAAGCACTAATATAATCTATTATGTTAAATGAACACTGTTGATTTTGATACTGACCATCATGTTGCTTTGCTTCTAATTGAATGAAAATTATACACATGAGTTCACATATAAATTCATTTTTTCAAATAGCTTTTGTAATATTTGAAAATGATTTAAATTATCACTCTAGTTCATGATAGCTTTTCTTTCAAAGGTACTTGAAAAATACTCAAATTTGAAAAATACGAATAGGGCGATTAATAATATAACCAAAGATAAATTGTACAACAATTATAGTATTAATTTATGCTTTTTTGAAAAGTAAAGAAACTCCTATAGGCTTCTAAGTTCGTTGTAATTGTGTAAGGGTGATGGTGGTGTTTACAGAGCTAACTTAGTTTCAGAAGACTTGATATGCCTTGGAGGTTCTTCTCAATTTAATTTAAGTTTCTCAACCAGGGAGCAACTCAAATGATTTGTGGTTTCATAAAGCATTCTGAAAGGCCATTTCATTGGCCATAGGAAATAAACTTGGAATCAGATTCCCTCTACCCAGTCTATGATAGAATGCCACTTTCACAATGTGCCATACAACTTTTATTGGAATTGTCATATTGCCATAAAACCAAACTCTTCACTATATTTCTGGTCATGTCCAGTGAATAAATATTTATACTATGATTTAAGCATAGTTTTTAATACTTTCAAGGCCATGATTCTTTATATTAATATGATTTCCTTATTTCCAAAGAGTTTCTTTTAAGAAATTTAAGTTACAGAAAAAGAAATTCTTGTCTCTGGATGGTTCTAGACAGAAATTCCAATTTTGAAAGCTTTTTTTACTTAGCTCTAATAACAATAGCAACAACAAATTTGGGAAGAAGAAGCTGCATCATTTTGGATGTTTTTTCCGATTGCTTATACTTTTTTTGTCTCTTAAATATTGACCCCAAACACAAATTTATGATAAAAGTATATTTAGAAGTTAAAATTTCATTTTATTTGGAATTAGTACTTCCCATAGATAAAATATTTCAAAATGTAAAGACCCCAAGGTCTTTAATACAAATAAAAATTAGTATATGTCACCGAAGTCACTTATACCTATGTGATTTACATAATTCAGGAGTGTCTAATCTCAAGAGTTGATGCTTCTTCTGCTTAAAGAAAGAAAGACTATCTTTAGTAAGTGGTTCTTGATTAGCAAATATATTAATGGGGGTACAATGTTTGAGAAGTTTTAGCCTTTAAAAGAGTGCAAACTGGAACACAAGAGGAGACCTAAACAACTGAAATATTTCTAAGTAACAGATTACCTTACACTTGCAGTCTGGAATCAACGTTAAGAAAATGAAAGGAGGAAGAGAAACAGGAGAATAAAAAGGAGAGGAGAAGAAGGAAAGTGGACAGGGGAGAAGGAGGAGGAGGAGGAGGAAGAGAAAGAGTCCTGGTAGTATAGTGATCCATGAAGGACCTGCAGAAAAATGCTGGCCAGAAATTAGTTTCAGATGCAGGAGTAGGAAGATATGGGATTTTTAAAAAATTTCAATACGCAGCATTGATTTTAATTGTTGTTGCTATGTGGTACTGCCTGTGAGGCATTTGGGGAAAGTCAAGGGAAGTATAAGGACAAAAGACATAGAAACAGACTGCTCAGTTCTGTTTCTGCGTCACTCCAACATTGCAGAGCTTTAAATAAACCACACAAAAGTTCTAGTGTCATTTTTCTCATTTCTAATATAGTTCATTGTAACCACCTCAACATTACTGAGAAGAATGGAAGGTCTATAAAATGCATATCATCACACATATATTAAAAATAGATGTTCACATTCAAAATAGGAAGATAATTGTGATATATATTTCTAAGCTTTTCTCATTATTTCTTCCTTTTTGAAATAATAAATACATTTACTAATTTGGGGAAATATTTTCTTTAGAATGTTTTCTTCTGCACCAAGTTCATCTGTTTAAAATTGAATTCTTCTCAAATTGAATTGCTCCTCCAGCAGCCCAGTTTGTGTCATTGAATCACCCTTCATCATACTTCCTGGTTTCATAATACAAACTCAGAATTATATTCATGCTTCCCGTCTCTTTGTTTCACAGATTCAGTTCACCAAGTTGGGCAGATTTGTCCTTCAAATAGCTCAGATTTATCTCTTCCTCCAGTTCTTAATGTGGCCACACTCAAGCAAACCCTATTACCTCAGTAAAGAAACACTTCTCACTTCCCTGCTACAATCCATCTTCTACCACATCAGGTACAATTTCCTGCCTCAGCATACCACAGCCCTCCTTGAAAACCTCTCCTGATGACCTACTCTGATTTTTCTTTAGGTCTGTGCAAGAAGACTTTATATACTTCAGGACGCCACTTCCCCAACTGATTTAATGTGTGACTTCTAATCTTTTTCCATAGGACTTCAAAATCATTGCTCACTACTGCTTCCATATTGGAATTTCTATGTGGCTCCCATAATTTCTCTCTGGTCTTGGTCAGTCAGATCAGCCTTCATCATTCTCTTGAAACTGATATAACTTCTCTCTACATTATTCCATTGCCATTTTAATTATTATTTATTTATTTACCACTGGGTCACTTCCTTAGTCCCTTTTTATTTATTTATTTTTTATTTTGAGAGAGGATCTTGCTAATTTGCTCAGGGCCTCACAAAATTGCTGAGGCTGGCTTTGAACTTGTGATCCTCATGCCTCATCCTCCTGAGTTGCTGAAATTACAGGCATGCGCCAGTACGCCTGACCTGCCTTTTATTTTTTAAGCTGATATATGTCCACTTTGTACTTGGATAACTTGCTTATTACTCCAACTCTCACCTTGACTGTGCTTCCAAAACAACATGATGATACTCTCTCTCTCTCTTTCTTTCTGTCTCTCTCTCTCTTTCTCAATAGCATCAACAGAACATGAATGACCTGAGCTTGGAAACTTAGAATTATGTAAAAACATTTCTTTTCTTCTAGACTCTCTGCACTTTCACCCTTTATCTAAGAAGCCAACAAGCTCTGTCATTTTTCACCTGTAGAATGTCTTCTGCTACCATCCTCTCCTGCATAGGCTCAGAGACACAAGACACAGGGCTAGTTCAAGTCCCTAGCACTGCTTGCATGATCTATTGTCACAATTCCCTGAACCATGTCTCATTTCTCCTGTCTCATTTCCTCCCATTTATCCCACATTTACTTTTTAAAACAATTTTGACTCATTTCCTGCTTAAAACAAAATAGAACAACAACAAAACATCCAATGTTTCTTCATTTAATTCACAATGAAGCCTAAACTACTTATGCATCTTGGAAACACTATATAAATAGCACCAATATTGCTTTTCAGTCTTCCTTCAACATTTAGCCACAAATATAATATCCAGATACACCAAGTACTATACCTTTCCCTCTAGTTCACTTACGTAAGTCCAAGGTATTTGTATCTGGACAGGTAATTCCTCAGATGGAAGAAGGAGCTGTTTTTCTGCAAATTCCTTAACTTCCAACATCACTAATGTAAAATTTGAAGACAGACTTGAAGGTAAAAATTTAAATTTGGAAAAGTTTTCTTTCTTTCCAGTGTCACATGGAAATTACTGAACAGACTAGCAAAAGGGAGACAAACTTCTAAATATTGAAAATATATTTTTTATAAATGGGATTAAATTTGTGAACACACATGGACATTTCTGATACATGCATTTGCCTGGTTTATGAATGATCTATTGCTCATGTCGGTGCAGTAATAGATTAAATTACATTTAAGCCTCACTATAGTAGTGTTCTGGTAAATTTGGAAAAGGTACAAATTATGGCTATGTTATCTGTTTTAATTTCAACTGACTAGGGTTACATCTTGTAATCTGGGCAGTTAAATCATAAAATATTTGATTTAATAAAAATATACTGAAAAAACCAATTTACAGACATAATGATCAATGGGAAAATTCAAGATTAAAATTCAAGTTAGGAACATTAAAGTACATTTTGTAGGAACACTGGAGCCAGACTTTTAGAACTCAAATAACAGCTTTGCCTTTTTTTTTGGTTATAGAATCCTGGACAAGTTATTTAAACTCACCACAGTTCTTATTTCCTATTATGTAAAATTAGTTATAGGCACTAGAAGCACCTATGACTTTTGTTTTAAACAAGTATGGGTTTAAATTTGTAGAACTCTAAGAATATTGTTTTGTACAGAGTAAGTACTAAGAAAGTCTTATTATTGTTTGTTTAATAACTATTGTTTTATTGTTACAATTTTCATTTTAATAGTCATTTCCACCCATTACTGTGATACCCTTATTTCATTTCTTTTTGTAAATTATTGAATCAGTGTAACTACACTAAAGTTAAGCTTAATTATAAAAATATCTGAGAAAACTTGACAATTTAAAACTTGGTCATTTTTGCACCAGTTGCATGTAGATTTCCGATCTGTGTATAACATAATGTGCTTAAATGTTTCAATTTAGTCTTGCAATAATAAACTTATCAATTCAATCATAATACTTTAATGAATGATCTTATGACAAATATGGCTGAATTATTGGTGGATAGAATTTTTCTATGTAGCTGTGCACACACACGTATTACAGGAAAGGCAGTATTCAGATATAAGATTCCTGTTTACCTGCTTGACCTCCTTCATAGGGATCCATGTGATATGATTGTGACACTGTTGCAAACACAAGTATATGTAAGTTTAAAAACCAGGAATGGCCAGCAAGAAATGAAGATGGATAATGCAAAATGGCACTGAATCTGTTTCATTCTGTCTTAATGTAAGATCACCAACGTAAGCATGTCAAGAAAAGTATTTATATATCTTTGAAATGAAAAAAGTGCATAGCTTACAAAAGTGAAATTTCTCCTCTCTAAGCCTAAGTAAATACTACTTTTGTTTTCTTATACTTACCCATCCACCTAAGTAATTACTGACATAATGAATGGGACTTTTTGTAAAGCTACTTGAGTAATGTCTGTGATGTGATATCATGCTTCCATCCTAAGTGTTTATCCTTGTAACTTCAAAAATACCATTTCCAATGGAAACGTGGTATATTTGACAATGTTCATTGCTACAGCAAGGGGTTTTGAGCCAATCACTCTGTGACTTCTTTAAATTTGGATCAGCTAGATATCCTATGAAGATATTACATCTTTTTTCTATGTACTAATTCCAATATTGGAAACAATTCTTTTTGTTTCCTGTTAAATTTTATTACTTTCTAGTAAGTTTTTTAAAACTTTAACTTTTCCCTACTCCACTGTTTAAATTTATTTTTATTTTTGCATTTGAAGATACGAAATCAAGATTTACTTTTCTATAAAATGACACAAAGCTTTGAACTGATTTCTCTGGCTTTTAGGTAAATGCAAAAATATCTGAACGTTGCATTTTCAGAACAAGTTTCAATTTCAAGGTCTCTTTCAATTTTCTTTCTTTTTAGTAGTAGTGGTAACAAAGTGAAATTGCCCTCCACAGGAGTTCCAAACTTTTATTATTTTTTGAAAAGGACAAGTAAGAAGGACTTAGTATTCAATTATATAACCTTGGCAGGTAGTAAAAATTATTGTGCTTTTTTAAGTTAAAAATTTCAAAAGTCTTCATATAAGAAAAACAGATGAGTAACAGACTGTGGGAAGAGTTCTGACTTAAACACACACACACATATGCTCACACACACATACCAAATGAGATGTATTGATGACAAGAACCAAGATCTTATACTGTTTCCATCATCACTGAACATAATAGTATTAAGAGATTTCTTAATGTGATGATGAGTAACTGTCCAAGTATAACAATTCCCTTTCTAACAACAACAAAAACAATGCACTGACTTCTGATTACACCAGTAAGAAGGTGAAGTGAGAATTGATGATAACCAAAGTGGAGGTATCAGAAATGGATTGGAAGGGACAGTTAGTAGGATGTGGAATGAGCAATATAATTTAAACAGAATGAACATAAGTTACCCTTTGTCTCATTGCTCACAGAACCTTATCTATACACATCCATAATATCTCCTCTCCACATTGCCATTATGTTCATCGTGGAAAAAGTTTCATATGGTACACATGCCCACACTTGGATTTAATAGTTTACAGTGAAAATTATAAGGAGATACATTTAGCCATCTTAAAGTTGGTGATCTGAAAATGAATAAACCAAGGACACTCATAGGAAAATGGCAAAGCTGTACACATAATTACTAAATGATAGAGTTCAATGGGGTTTCCTTATAAAATGCTTCTAAAAACTATTTTCATGTAGACCATCTGTCTTTTCACCCACATTTCCTGATTCATTATTAGCACAGTGTTTCATCGAAGTTTCTTTCTTAAAATGAGATCCATTCACACTGGCCCAGAAACGAGTCACAGGAACTTCAGAGTTTCCTAAAATCTTTAGTTAGTAGCACCCTAGGTAAAGAATTTCTAAGAGACACATGTAAGAGGTCGCCATTGCTCTCTAAAGCTTCAGCATTGGGACTAATTCACCTTGAGCATTATTCACACTAAACCCCTAGAACCCTGTTATTTTAAGTATTGGTTCTCTTACAGTTCCTCTTTACACTTTCTTTATACTTCCTATAATTCCATTTTTTCTTTATTGTTTATATCCTATAGTGACAAATATACTATAGCAATAAATAATGTTTTCAATATAAATCATTCCAGGGAAATTTTTTTATACTTTGAGTAAGTGCTACATGGTTATTAATCAAATATTTCTATTTCATTCTGCAGAATTTTGGGGCCTTTTCTTCATTTCTACGGCTTGGGAAAAGTCCTATATAAGACAATTTTTTGTCACTGTGATCAAAATACCTGACAAGAACATCTTAGAGGATGAAAGTTTATTTTGGGGATGTTTGGTTTCAGAAGAACAGTCCATGGTGAGCTGATTCCACTGGTATGGGCCCAAGGTAAGGCAGAACATCATGGCAGAAAGGCACAGTAGCAGAAAGCTTTGCCAAAAAACAGAGAGAGAGTACAAAAAACCAGGGACACTGTATTAATCCCCAAGGGCATGCCTCCATTGATTTATATGCATCCTCCAGCCATGCTTCACCTGCCTACAGTTATCAACCAGACTTCATTCAAATTCTTAATCCATTCCATGGATTACAGTGCCTATAGTTTAAATCATCTCACCTATGACATCGCTGCATCGAGTAACACATGAGCTGTCGGGGGGATACCTCACTTCTAAATCATAACAAGCCTAAGAAAAGGTTTATTGACCTTAGGCTGAACATTTCTCAGCAGGTACCTTTTTACATATCAATTTGGAAAAACTATGAAAGAGAACAATTTACTCTATTTAGTGTAACTTATTACAACTTACTTTTTCTCTGTGAAAATTCAAAACAGATTTCTATTTTGAGAGGTCAAGGTAGTCAGTCATCTTTAAGCATCATGAAAAACTAAGTTTCAAAATAGCTATAATTTCTTTCATGAATTTATAAGTATAGGGAGTAATAGGAAATAATGCGAGGGTTGGTCTTAGGTATATTTTAGATACTGTTTAGGGGACTTTGTACATTTGGGAGTTTATGTAATAATAGGAATGATACTTTTTCCCCTAGCAGCAGTGTTTCACATAAACATTTCACACGCACATACACATACAACATGATGGGATGGTCTGCCTGTATCCTGAGGGTTTATGTTCTGAGTCCCCCAGTAGATGTCCCAAACTGCATAAATAAGCATTTTTATGCCCTATGGTCATAACATTTGCATTCTGAGATGTGACAGGAAAACTAGAAACAATCATGTTGTTTTTTGTGTGTGGTTTGAGGGACAAAGGGATGATTCTCGTTCTGGGTAGAGTAGGGTGAAACAGTGTGAGATTTCCTCATGCTCCTCTGAATGGTTTGCAATTTAAAATTTATGAATTGTTTATTTTTTGAATTCTTCATATAACATTTTCATATTGTTGATAATTGTGTGTAACTGAAAGCACAGAAAATAAAAATTGAAGATAAAGAGGGACTACCATAGCTTTTGTTCATAGTAGGTCAGCACTTTTATAAAAATAAGAATTCCTTAAAATAATTAAACAAATTTGTCAAATTACAGCACAAAGTGAGCTTATTTCCTTCTTTAAATTAGTACTTAAAATGATTTCCACTTGGCCTTATATGAAATATTTTGAAATATTTCTCTTAAAAATATGTGAAAGAGGGCTGGAGCAGTGGCTTGGTGGTTACGATGCTTACTCGGCATGCACAAGTACATGGGTTCAAACCCCAGCACCCACATACACAACTAGTGTCAGAGCAACAAGAGCCATGTGAAAGACTCAATAAAAATTGATTCTCTCTCTCTCTCTCTCTTTCTCTCTGTCCTTCTCTCTTTAAAAAAATGTGAAAGAGTCCAAAAGTTAATGATGGTTTTACTGATATGATATTTAACTAGAGGATAATTTAGTGATAGTCAAATGCTGGGAGAATAACAGCATGTATGAAAAGTCTACAGAAAGAACATTTTCTAAATGTTTGAATCTTATACATGAAATAGTGTGCATAGTGACATTTTGAAATAGTAAATAGTATAGCTAGGAAATGATAAACTAAAAATTAAAATAAGAAAGCATGAGAAAATTGATCCTTGTACTCTCTACTTATATATTGAATTCAAGTCCTTTTGTAAAAACAATTGAGGCATAATAAAACATTGCATGTTAGTACTATAGGATAGATATTATTTTTTAAAGAAATGCTCATTAGTCAGGTATAGAAGAAGATATTTGCTTAGATGTATAAGCTTCATATGTACAAAGAATCTTACAAAATCAGGTATTTTGCTTTATTTTTAAATTACACATTTGTTATTTTGTTCACAGTAACCTTCCATTAAAAAGGAAAATAGATGCATCATTGGTATGAATCTCAAAGCATTTTGAATATCAAGTATCTCTTACAAAATACCATTTTAATAACTATTTGCAAGCAAATAAAAACCACATGTATTATATTTAATTTGTAATACACTCCGGTTTCAAATGAAAAGGGGCTGGTGCCGTGGCTCAGTGGTTTTGGTGCTTCCCTGACATGCGCAAGAACACTGGTTCGAACTCCAGCACCAAGTACACAACAATGTGTTAGAGCAACAAAAGCTACGTGGAAAACTAAATAAAATTGACTCTAATCTTTGTCTGTCTCTGTCTCTCTCTTAAAAAAAAAAAGATTCTTGGCAAATTTTGTCTAGTCATTTCAATCATATATCTTTAGAAATTCCAAAGAAGTTTGGGGTATATGTTTCTGAAACTTTTACTTTTATGCTCAGGCAGTATTTTTTGCAAATATCATCTACATTAATACTTATTATATTATCTTTAATTAGAATTATAAATGTTACCATAATGGTTATGGTAATGCATATTTTAAGTTCAATGAGCAATTATAAAAAATGTTTAACCACCATAAATGTCTTAACATTAGCAAATGTTAAACACTAAACTATTTTAGCTTTGGTTTTCAGACTTCATAAACTTTTTATGCTTTTGTATTTCAACATTTACTTAAGTGGAATGCTTTTTGGTCTTTCAAAAGTATGTGCTGTAATTTGATGCATTCCAAACTCATAGGCATTTGCAATCACATGGAATGGATCCTAAAAATTAGATTAAATATATATCTCACAGTTGTAAAGTACTTCTGTTTTATGTAATACAATGTTCTTTTATAGATTTTATGTTCTATGCAAAGTACCTATTGTTGATTTTCAGATTCAATTATATAAACTTATACAACATAATCAGATAAATTAGGTACCATGATCTCTAGTTACATGCAATGATTTTAAATCACTGTACTTCATAAAATCTAAGATGCTATCAAGTTAAAGACATTTTCCAATGTCTGAGATGCTAAAATGTCAAAATACATATGAATTATTAGAATCAATACAAATTATAAGCTATTTTTTAAAAAATCAAATAAATATTTTTATTGACCTCTATGTTATTAAGTAAATTAACTAATATTTGCCAAGGCACTTTTCCTATTGTTATTCATGGACTGTGTTGTGTAAGCTTTATAACCATCTCTTGACTATATAACGTTGTTAGATCTTACTTATCAAATGAGGGAAGTGAGGTACATAAGGTTCAGAATATAGTACAAGATTCTAGTTAATAAATAATATGGCATAAAATCAGTCCTTTCCTAAAAACAATGTTTTGAATATTGTTTTATACTACTAAGCATGATTGTTCCACTTAAATAACTATTTTATACAGTAAAACACATCCAGAAAATAAGCAACTTGTATTTATACCATTGTTTGAAGCAGAATTTTCAAATTGTCAGAATATCTCCCCTTCATTCAGTTTCTATACCACAAAAATCTCAACAACAGCAACAACAAAACAACTCTGATTCCCTGTTTTACAACAAAAAGGTAAAAAATCTCTTATAAACATAATTATAGATCTTGATTCCATTGCTACTTTTGAGAATTCAGATGATTGTCTAAGTTTTATTTTTGTTTTTATTTCCCTCAAAACATGTAATCATTCTTGTGTTATCTTTTGTCATTAAAAATATATCATACATAGGAATTTATTTAGCAGACTTTGTGTGAAGAGGTTTTATGAATTGGAGACGTGTTGTGTTATTCACTGAGTTTTGGAAAAGCAACAACTATTATGTCTTTGAATAATTCTTTTCTTACAATGTTCTAAAGATTTTATTCATTTCACTAGTAAAAAAATACTAAAATTCAGATAATATTAAAAACAAGCATCAAAAAAATCAATTTATATTCCATTTATAAAAAACAAAACCAAGTCCCTGGGATACAGACAGGTATGAGTAGATATTATATGTGTTTAAAATAATTTAACAGGCAAAAGGGATAACATGAAAACACATGATGGGAGGCAAGAGAATCTTAAGTTTTAAAAAGTGTTTTCAGACATGATATAATGATAATTATAGAGGTTTAATCCATCACAAAGATTCAATAGTTCTAAATTTTATAATATATAAATCACAAATTAAAAGTATTAGTAAAAATAGTTGTAAATTTACTATAATCAGGGGACATTTTGACACCAATCAACTACATAAATACAGATTGGAAGACAAAAAGAATACAAAGGATTTGAGGAACACAATTAAGTTTTATGCAAAGATGATAACTAAATCTTTGAACCCTAAGACTGAAGATACTTTTCAATCAACCATCTAAAATCAACCTGAAGGAAAATTAATGCCATATTGCCTCATAGTGTAACTCTCAATAAGTTAGTGAACACTGAGCTTCTAAGTTTTGTTTTGTTTTATTTTTCCAGCACAGACGAACACAGCCTCATGCATGCCAGGCAAGTACTCTCCCACTGAGTTACACCCCTCAGTCCAAGTAATTACTGAACATGTAGATTGTGATGGATTAGAAATTAGTTTTGAAAAATAATTAAAACTTCATATATAAGATAAGCTCATAATTGATTCTAATGTGAAAGAAAAAATCATGATAAAAGTTAGACAATGCTCATAACATAAGATATAATATCTTAAAAAGCATGTTAAGTAAAATTGTAATCTTGAAGCACATGACCTTAAGTGCTTATATTAGATTATTGGAAAAGATTCCTTTCATGAGTTAATCACATATTTTAAGAAGACAAGATTGAAAACCATCAGAGTAAAATAAAAATTATGAAAGGTAAGAATATACAAAGATAATAGTAAAATTGAAATACAAAACAGATGCCATAGAGAGGATTAAGAAAAAAATTTATAAAATAATAATTTCTTTCAGATATGGACTAGTCAACAAAATGGAAAAGGAAAAACAATGAACAATATTAGAAATCAAAATGCAACATAATCAAGAGCTGGACAGTTTTAAAAATATAATTAAGGTCTATTACTAACAACTTAAAAGAAGATTTTGAAAAGGATACAATGGAATAATTTCTTAGAGGTCATTTAAATAAAAAAATGAGGCCAGTATTATACAAACTGCGAGAGATAAAAAATGCATGTAAAATATTATAATAAATAATATTGACCTATTTTACTGTAGTAAATATCAAATATATTATGAGTCAAATGACACCATTGAAAAAAATCAAATACAACACGAAAAGATGTTTATAAATTTATCATTTACAGAACATTAATTTCTGGTCTACATAAAGCAGTTTTAAAAATCATTATAAAAATGAACAATTCAAATTAAAATGAGAAAGGAACATAAAAGTTTTGAAAAGCGTATAAAAAGAATGGTTGTAGCTCAGTGGTAGATGGCTTTCCCAGCATGTGCAAAACCCTAGGTTCAGTCACCACTACCACAAACTGGGCATGGTGATACATGATGACAATCCCAGAAACTCACAAGAATGAGGTAGGAGGATCACAAGTTAGAGTGCAGCCTCAGCAATTTAGCAAAACCTTAGAACCACGTCAAAACAAAACAAAAAAAAAAAAAAAAAAAAAAAAAAAAAAAAAAAAAAAAAAAAAAAAAAAAAAAAAAAAAAAAAAAAAAAAAAGAAGAAAGAAGGAAAGAAAAAGAAACTAAAACAGCTCTTCTGCCTCACAGTCAGGAAAATTCAAATTCAAGTAAGAACTCATACACAATTTTACACCATCCACAAAATTAAAAAAAAAAGGATAAAGGAAAGAAAGAACTCAGGATTGCATATATTCTTGGACGTTCATCTTCAAAATCTCTACAGAGTTCTAAATGAATGTAAGCCAAAGGTGACTCTTAGGGTTCCAGTTGTGGTCCAGTTTATAAAACCAACACTACAGTGTCCTTAGGATACTTTTGATTTCCCACAAATTATGTTCTCCTTAGGAGTATTTACAGCTCTTATGTTTCTATTATAGGTCAAGGGTGATAAGTTTAAACAAAGACAAACTGAAGCTCTGAGGTCTGTTTTTGTATCAGATATCTGACTTCAAATTCTCTCAAAGTTTTACAGTGTTCACACACACAAAAACGAAGTCTGACAATGTCAACATCGGGACCGGATAAACACTATAAAGAAAATAAGTTTATGAGAGACAGGAAGATGGCGGTTATCCCAGGGACACTGACCCCGTGAAGCTCCCGAGAGTCAGCACAGGCTGCGCAT